>JAKELI010000605.1:0-28255 GCA_021525025.1 Lactarius hengduanensis
CGTCCAACAAGCGAGACTTGCCCATTCCGGACGACTGAACAATAGAACAGTAGCGGGCGTACGTTTCTACCAACTTCATTTGGTCACGAACGTGCGTTTCGAGGGCCACCAGTGGAAGATGACCGATAAATTCTGCGCTCCAAGAGAGCTCAACAGCTAAGGGTACCATTAACGAGCACCACTACCACGCTAAATGGATCGGACTCACCCTTCTCCTGCGACTCTGGGTTAGTTCTACTCAGTACAGCTTGGGGCGGTGCCATCAGACAAGTTCTGGGAATAGCCAGGTTTGGGGCCTTACGTTGAGACATAGACACGGAGGGTGAGACGGCCCAAAATGCATCTGAGAGCTAGTCATGACGACTTGTTTGTGGGGCAGAAAAAGTACTCACCGTGAGTCGCTAGAGCCCATGATTCTTCCAGACTTGCATCGTCAGCTCTTGCCCTTTCGAACACCGCAAGAAATTCATGTTCTTGGTGTCGAAGGTTCTTGAGGAACCTAGCTTTAGGAACCCACTTGCCCTCTAATCCCTTGGGCACAGTTTGTCTCAATCGCTCCTGAACGTGTGAAATAGATTTCTTCTTTCCAGTCGGGTGTGGATACAGATACGTGTTGGAGAGCAGAACGCAAAGACTTGATGGTCTCCTCGGAAACTGTGAGTGAACGGGAGGGGGACCGAACCTCATCCTGGCGGGAAGGATGCTCTTGCCTAGCCTGCTTTGATGGCGGTGGGTTTGGCGGAGTTATCCGATCGGACGAACGCTTCATGTTACGACTGAATGAATAGGAAGGGAGGGTGGCGTCGATTGGTTCGGTTAATACAACCTACAGTACTTATAACTTATTCTAAGAGCCATTGTTCTCTTATCACAAGCCCCACTGTCTTGGGAATAATCCGAACTCATCCGCGGGAGTGGTCCTTCTTCTAATCTGGATATGCACTCCGACCATGAAATTTCCAAGGAAATTTCCATGAAATTTCGTTATCTCATGAAATGTAAACCTCATATGGTGCCACAGGGCTAGTATATGCACGACAGCTAGCAGTACAATAAGACATGCCAGAATAGGCCAACCGAGGTTGAATATGCTCTCATTAGCATCTGTATTCGTTGGGATACGGGCTCATACCCGAGCCCGGAACGGACACAGTCCGGCAAACTGAGGCTGACCGACATATTAGATAATCGTAATATTAGCGTGCTATCTATGAATAATATCGAGCACATGCATCCTCCTCCGGACCTCCAACGCTCACGCGTTGCTCACCTATCCGGCTGACCGCCTCCATAAATCTCTACAGTATTTGACCCTTGTAAATATATGGTCCAGACATCGTATTCGTATCCATATATGGCACTGAACAGCAACCCATAACAAAACTTAGATGCAGCGCTTCTCTTGGTACTTCGACTGAGTTGCGAACGCAGTTGGGGTTGGGCGCCGTTAGCATTCGGACTAGACTACATTCCTTCATCATTTACCTATTCCAAAAAAACTGTGTTCTGATCGAACATGGAACGTCAGAACGGAGTTTGTTTGTTTTTTAATGTTTACGAAATCCACAACGATAGGAATTTCCTGGGGCAAAGTTACTGCTCGTAGACTCGTAGCGGACTCCATTACTGATATTTACTGTACGGTATAGTACGGCGTAGTATGAGCGGATTGGGTGTATCTAAGCAAGTGAACGAACATGTGGGTTCATAGTTGGATGGCTCAGAGTGGCTGTAATCAATCCCATCAGCGGTATCTGAATCTTCGGCAGCAGATGTGCACTCGAAAAGAGAGAAGATTGTATAAGCATGCCGCCCACGGCCCGACATGGTAACTCCCGATCCTGTCAGGGCCGAAGAGCATGAAAAAATTGGTGCCCTGAACTGACTTTCAAAACGGCGAAAGTGTCCGCGGATTTGAATCCTGTATCAGTTGACCTTCAAGTGTTCCAACCATGTCGCGACTTCGCGACTCAAGGAGTCGAATGACGAAATTCGATGAAACATTGATGCGAGACAGAGAACGTAAGAGTATGACAATAATACAGCCCCTTGTTGGGCTTGCACATGGACGAATAGCGGCCCTGGCCCCTGCGCCCTTCGCGTCACTCTCCCTCAGGCACGCAGTCGCTATGTATGCAAATAAGTTACACCCCCACCGCGCTTAGTGAATGGCAGGGGTTTCTGTACCCGGGCGGGTTCGGCCCGGGGGTTTGGGCGGGTACGGGTACGGGTACGGAATTCGTGACCCTCACGAAACCCGTTACCCGTGTCACGGGTTCGCGGGTTTTTGTGGGTACACAACTTGCCGGACCGGACTTGTGTCAGCATTTCAACGTTCAACGCTGACTGTCAGCATCGACAATCCGACACCAGCACTCGTCGACTCTGGACCCTCAAGCTAAGTCATTTCCTGTTTTCAACCCTATAACTAACTACAACATTTTTCCTTTCTAGGTTTTAAACAGGTTCTCGCTGGGCCACCTTACCGCCCGCACGCCGGGAGCTGCCACCACCAACACGGCGCGGCGAGGCCACGACACCGACACTGACACGACGCCGCAGCGCTACGACGCCGACACAGCGCTGCGGCGCTACGACACCGACTCGGCGCTGCGAGGCCACGACACCGACGCGGCGCCCCAGCGCTACGACGCCGACACAGCGCTGCGGCGCTACGACACCGACTCGGCGCTGAGAGGCCACGACATCGACGCGGCGCCGCAAGGCCACGACACCGACTCGGCGCCGCGAGGCCACGACACCGACGCGGCGCCGCGAGGCCACGACACCGACGCGGCGCCGCAAGGTCACGACACCAAGGTGGCGCCACGAGGCCACGACACCGACACGACGCCGACACAGCGCTGCGGCGCTACGACACCGACTCGGCGCTGCGAGGCCACGACATCGACGCGGCGCCGCGAGGCCACGACACCGACGCGGCGCCGCGAGGCCATGACACCGACGCGGCGCCGCGAGGCCACGACACCGACGCGGCGCCGCGAGGCCATGACACCGACGCGGCGCCGCGAGGCCACGACACCAACGCGGCGCCGCGAGGCCACGACACCAACGCGGCGCCGCGAGGCCTCGACACCGACGCAGCGCCGCGAGGCCACGACACCGACACAGCGCTGCGGCGCTACGACACCGACTCGTCGCTGCGAGGCCACGACATCGACGCGGCGCCGCGAGGCCACGACACCGACGCGGCGCCGCGAAACCACGACACCAACACGGCGCCGCGAGGCCACGACACCGACGCGGCGCCGCGAGGCCACGACACCGACGCGGCGCCGCGAGGCCATGACACCGACGCAGCGCTGCGGCGCTACGACACCGACTCGGCACCGTGACACCACGACATCGACATCGACACCAACGCCAGCGAAGTCAACAACAGGTTCGGAGAGGGGATAGGGAGGGTCATTCATAGCTTACAAGTAGTACAATGTGTATTAAATACGCGTGCTAACGGTATCTGAACAAAAAAAAAAAACAATAGGTACTTTTGAGCGGTCACAAGGGTGTAGAACCCTTGTGACCCTTTACTGACCCTTATCCGTTCGGACGGGTACCCTTACCCCTCGCTGCGGGTAAGGGTTTCGACGGGTACGGGTACGGGTACGAAAAAAAAACCCGAGGGTTACCTGGGCCACACACTAACCGCGCTGCTACCCGTGCCAAATTAATATGTCATCACCCACCACACCTTCTGCGATGTTCAGGAACAGACGAGGTACGCCTGAGGCGTCGTGTAGGCCGCGAACCCCTTTTGTGTCATATTACAGTACAGTACTTCAAGGGCGTCCTTGCCATCAGTGCGCCACCAAGGCAAGACGGGTCGAGCCCACGCGGGGATCGGCGCACGTGTGGTCCATTATGTTCCGTGCCATACTGCCCACCGCGTGGAGCAGGAGGGACCGTGCCTTCCGAACCGGACTGCACCTGGCGCCGGTAACTTACCTCGCTGCAAGATGCGTGCGCGCCATTCCCCACGGGTTCTCATGGCTCCAAACGTTTCTCGCACAATCCCGCACGTGCCAAAGCGTGTCGCTCTCCCGCGGTCGATTACCACCAAGGGGTACTGTAGTGGATCGCTATGTCGAGACCTACACCTATTTTACGGCAGACAGCAGACGACGACATTTTCCATGTCGGTTTTGTGGCCACACGTCGCACGTCACACTTCATCCGAATCGCCTCGTGCCCGGCAGAAAACAACAAAAACAAAGGAGAGAATACGACCCGCGTACCCAACCATGCGGCTGGGGTTTGTCAATATTTCTCCTCTCCCTCGTCTCCTCTTTTTTGGGGGGGAACGAAGCGGTTGGACATCGGCGGTAGAGCCAGCCAAAATTCAAGGTAAAATTTCCCGGGTTGTCACCTTGTCACCTTGGTGCTTGCCAAGGTCATACAGTATGGCAGGTCGATATTCCGGGCGTAAATAAAGCCAAAGTGAATCTTGTTACATAATTCTTAACCCAATCTGGGTGAGTTCCGCCACGCCATCCAGTGCGAAACAGGAATTACTTTGTTATGTGTGATGTACTGGCACCTCGGAAGGCTGGGTTGCTTTCCCCGTCAAGATGCCTCAATTCGCACTTTGTGGTTTACTTTCATTCATTGACATTTTCCGTGGGCTGGCAACACTTGCGTACGTTATCTTTGCCTCCCGAAGGCAACTTGACATTCCCGTCACAAGACGCGAGGTTTATTGCACGAGCCGTGCCCATTCCATATCACGCATGAATCAAATTGTTCCTTTTGTCACCCAAACATGTCCTGCCCCGTCATCTACCGCGACGGTTATCACTCTGAAAAGGATCGTCAACAAATGCGTGTTCAGGACTTTGCCAATGCAGGGCTGTTTCCTGTCACTTCTCTTGGTCTGAGGTCTCCGGCCTCGAAAGGTACTTAACGCGATCAAATAACACCTTTTATATAATATTTAACGGCCTTCACAGTTACATAGAACAATCAACTAACGCTGCACAACTATTCCGACACCTCACTTCGAGACCTCTTTACCTTGCCCATTGACTGTTTCCCTCCCGACCATTTCGACATCGTTTCCGTGGTTTTCCTCAAGCGAATCTTCTGTAAGAAAGAAAAGTGAGACAGTAGAAAGTGTTCTCCGCTTATCTATCCGTATCTTTTTCACTAATACCTGGGAGGCCTTGAGACAGTTCGCGTTCATTCGGCTGAACGCGTGCTTCAATCTGCGCCCGTTCCACTACGCGCGTGGAGGGACCTGGCTCGGGTTGAACTCCTTGTTCCAGCGGAGTGGTCTTCGGTCGACCAATGCGTGGCTACCATATCGGACTCATTCCCACGACGTCCGCATCACCATTGTTGGCAGTTCGTTGGCCCATCGATATCTCTCGCGCTCATCCCATCTTTCCTCCCCTCCCACACACCCTCACACACACATCTTTCGGCATTCATTATCTCGCCTGCTCACCTCGCTACGTCGGATCAAATTGGCATCCACTTGAACAACAACGACTCACAAGCGGCCCCACCGGTGGCTTCTAGCAATGCAACTAGACGTTGTTTTGTTCGTGTTGTCTTCCTTGTCTCACACTCTTCTAACTACAGGTGGCCCATTTGCGCCTCTGCCTCGCCTCACCTCTGCTTCGTCACTTTTGGTCTTGGCATTCTCACGGTATGTTGCAGCTCTCAAAACGCTAAGTTTCTTTTTTGTTTTTGTTTTTTTGGATTCACGACTGTTTTCTGGTAATTTTCTACTGACTTATTGGCCTTAGCATAGGACCCTGAACAAAGCCACATATGACGATGGCGATGACTCGGACGTGACCACGACCGTCACGGACCCACAGTGGGGGGCGTTGACCCACGACACGACCAGCACGGCGCCAACGAGGCGCCAATGACGGCAACGACAGGGCGACACAACAACTACAGGCGACAACAACGGTGACAACCACGACACGACCACGACAACAACCACGGCCACAACAACAACGACCACCCACAAGTCAGCATCAACGACAACCACGACAACCCCTGACCACCAGGCCGACCCTCGACTGATGCAATTACGACGAGGCGACCTCGTCGACGTCGACAATAGGACCATGATGACTGAGGCGACGGCAATGAGTTGATCTCGGCAATGGCAACAGGGCAACCACAACGACCTCAGCTACGGTGATGAGGCCACCACGACGACCTTGGCAACAGTGATGAGGCTACTACGACGACTTCGACAACGGCACGAGGCAACCACGACAACCTCGGCGATGGCCACGACAACGGCGGTGGGGTGAATACGATGGCGACTACGGCGGCAATGGGGTGACGACGAACAGAGTCATATGTACTGCTAGTAGGAATGTAGAACTATATAAGCCAACTTTGAGACTGCCGGGTACGGGTACCCGGCAAACCCGCCAGCACCCGCCAGACCCGCCAGTACCCGTAGAGCAAATTTGGCAATTTCAATTCGCTTACAGGGTTCAAAATAGCGAACGGGGAAAGAAACGGGGAGGCGCGCGTGTCGGTATTGCGTTTGTAGTCTACTTGTATGCTCGTCTGCCGCTGCTGGGTCTGTATGTCCATCATTTCTCGCAATGGGGAACGATCCCCCTCTTTCCAATCTTACAACTGGTTAGAACCCCAGTGCAGCTCGACTGTGATTCCCGGGACTGCACCAGTACACGAGACAAGCAAGGTTACAGTCGACAAGGTCGACGCCTAGTATCCCAATACGCAATTAATATTGCCAATATGACCTTGACCTCATACTCTGACCTTTTTTTTTTCGGGGCAAAATGGCCGACCGCCGGCTTGATTTGGGTGGCTGACTGAGCAGGAGCCACTAACAGTCAAGCGGAGTCCCAAACCTTTCAAAACGGGACTGTGACGAGGCGTGACTACGCCTCATCTACCGTCGACTTCTCTGTTCAACGTCCCTCTCTGGCCTCCTGGGCTCTGAGCCGTGAGCCCCTGGCCACTAAAAGCTCAGGGGAGCCGGTCTCTGCGCCGTGTGTACCCGTGTTATAGGGACTGCCCCCTCTGCCCACGCCCAACGTCGTTCTGGACATGAGTCGCGAGTCCCTCCAGCCCACTTAAAGCTCAGGGGGACTGGTCTCTGCGCTAGGGTTCACCTCACCACGGGTACGGGTACCGCTCAGGGTAACGATTCTGAACCCGTGGCACGGGTACCCGCGGGTATGACTGACAATTTGTCCACTTACGATGACTCGGTCCAAGTTTACTTTAGACCCACCTTTCGACTGCGACGATGTCCGGGCCGCATCGTATCATCTGTATGGCTTAGCTGCCATATCGAACCCAATCCCATGACGTCGCACCGCATCGCCACCGATTCTCTCGCGCTCAGGCTTCCCTCATCCCATCTGTCCGTCCAGCCATCCACACATAAACACCTCTCTTTCGTCACTTGTTTGCCGCTCCCCCTCACATCGCATCAAATGGCATCAACGACTCCGACTGCCACCACTTTTTTTTGCCTCATAAATGGGCCGCCGCGTTCCTAGGGCACTCGTAGACCGGACACACGTCCCCACCTTCATTCCACATTGGACTCGTTGGCTCAACGTCGTGGATTGCACTCGAGATTTCAATCCAACGCAACCACTACTACTGCTACGACATTGGGCCTTCTTCACAATCATTCCAAACCTCGTCACCAGTCCCCCCGCACAGACGCGAAAGCCTTTTTTTCTTCAATTATCCTGCTAAGTGTTTTTTTTTGGAGTTCACCACGTTTCTGCTGACCTCGTCGCATACCTGTTTATTGACATAGGACCCTGACTGCTCGACAAGCCGCTGCACCCCGTCTGGCCTTTTATCTGCACATGACTGGTCCTTACCTCAAGGTGACGACGTAATGACAATAACTACGAGGCGATTACGACGATAGAGGTGACGGGCAACGACGAGGTGTGCACAACCGCGACGGCGGGGCGACTTGACTCGTGACACGAATAGCGGCGGAAACGGGCGACAGCGACCGCAGCAACTGGGCGATCACAACCGTGACAGCGACAACGACCGCCGCGGACCATCGTACGGGTACTCATCAAACCCTCCAGCACCCGTACCCAGTACGCGTGGGTACTCGTGACCACGGGTACTGGCCCCGAGTGGTTACTCTGTGTCGCGCGAACCCGTGTTACTGGGGCTACCCCCCTGCCTAGCCGGCGGCAACTCGCAGGTACGTTATTTACCCTCCAATGAAATGTAACTCATCGACGGAGACTCGATCCAAGCCGTTCAGAAAGAAACGCGCGCTACACGTGGAGCGGCGGTTCCTGCAAGACTCGGGAGACTCGCGCCGATGAATTAGCCCCACCTTACCAGAGGGAAGGGGACCACAAACAGGCCAGCGATCTGCTAACTGCCGAATCAATCGATACTATTTCCCTCTGACTTTGTTCCATCGTCGGAATCGGTCCCGACTTTCGTTCTCTTGTCGGCATGCTCTTGTGTTCGGCCGTGGTGTTGAGACGAGGCTTGATGAGGTCGATGGTAGACCTCACACCTGTACATAACAATGGCATAGAACGTGTGTCATCTTGATACAGTCGTTTTGGGTCGCATATATCCACTCTCCGAGTCTGGACTTGAAGACCATCTGTGAACGATTGTCATTTTTGAGCGAATCTTTCGCTTGGAGTCGAGCGAAATCATTTCCCAGTCGTTCAATGCCTCATCGTCGATCAAGCGATTCGGTTTGACTGTTTGACTGCATCGAAACAATAACTGTGAGATATGCAAGACGCTCGCCAGGCCCCGTGGGGGCATATGCGATCAACGTGCCCATTGTTCGGCCACATAAGGAATCATGGCTACGATATGCGCCGGCGCTCTTGACGGCGCTCAGGCGCGGTGATGAAGAATGAGGCCTAATGAGGACTAATGATCATGAGAGGATTCAAAAAAAAAAAAGATCATGAGAGCTTAAGATCTTAAGCTCAAGTGGTGCCGTATCCTTGGCCGTATCAAGAGACGGCACTGGCCTACACTATAGTGGGGCCATCACAAACGTATCCGCACTATCTGATCGCGGTCAATGCGCGCGGATTAAGTTTTGGGAAATCGTGTCGAAGAGGACAACGGCATCATTGGATAACGACATTAAGTTCTTGAGATACTAGTACACGCACGAGGTCGCAGAGACAACACAAGGAAATGATATACCTCGTTCGCTCTTGGCATCACCGTGTAATTTTTGTTCTGAATTTGATTTGGAGCCCTTGTCATGCCTATTGTCCTATTGTCCGCAGATCTCTGTGTTATACTGGCAAGACTCATTGGATGCTCAGCGCTCAATACTCAGATCTACGAACGGTAGTTTTTACGCCCATTGACAAGCCATCTCTAACTGTGCCTCAAAGCCCTTTGGTTCCCCACATATCGTCTTTTCGACCTGGCACAGATGCCTGATGCAGAGCCTGCGGACTCGGAGCTTCTCTCTTCCCTGGATGCGGAGCTTTCGGCGCGCTCTACTTGGATGCCAAACGTCGACACTCTAGACTTCGTCAACGACCCTACCAAGAATGGACCCTACACATGTCAAACACCTGACCAGCTCAGGCAGCCTAACGTTGGCCTGTATGTGCTCCAACCAACACACAGGAATCACATTATCTTGGAACATGAGAACAGACTTTGTGACATCCTAATCGCTTTGGAATCGATCGAGACTACCGAGGCGGTGGAGGGCATAGAAGACCGAGTTTTCCAGGAACTTGTCAGTATAAATCGATTGAAGGAGGCCGAGTGGTCGGGTCAGCGGAGTAGGCATGGTATCAACGGCGCTATCGTAAATACAGGTATTTCTTCGCATGCCAGTGCTGCCGTCGCAGCTGACGATTCCTCAGAAATCCACTTCCTTAGGAAACACCCGAAGAATACAACTACCCTTGCTATATATATCACAACATTGGTGATGTATATTTTATATCGCCTCCCACGCCGTGGCACGGCCGTTCTGCTGGCAGGCATGAGAAGTGTCTTGATGAGCCAAGCGGCACTTCTCCCGTTGGCGAGTGAAGTCCCGAAAGATCCACAGCGGCTTCTCACACTATACAATCTCGATCCTGTCACCCACAGTTACGTCTGCTGTCCCGCTTGCTATTTTTTATATCCACATTCGGTTGGGATGACCAAAAAGAGGAAGGCATCTACTCTTTCCAGCGGCTTTCCCAATCCTGTGGGAAATGGCAATGACGACATCATCGATAACTCACTAGTTTCAGTCTGCCCCGGCTCATTGTACACACCGTCGTGTTCGTTCAGGTTCTGCTTGTGGCGAGCCCTTATTCGACAACACCACGATCAATGGCAATGTTTATGTTGTTCCCCGGTTCAAGTATGAGGCACAAGATCTGAAGGAATGGCTCGGGTGGCTACTCTCGAGGCCTGCCATCGACGAGGAGGTATTTAAAGCCTTTCGAAAAACCCCGCAAAGACCGCATGGAGGATATGTGGGATGGAAAACATTTGTGCAGGATTCTTCTAAAAAGAGGCGAACAGGTTCCTCCCAGGACCTGTAGATGAGACTGTGTCTAGCATTTTCATTCTCGATGGACAGTTTTAACCCTTATCACATGAAAGAAGCTAAGCAGACTGTCTCGTAAACAGCCATCTGGCTCACTTTGCTTAACCTACCCCTCCACCTGCGAAACCGCCCCGAGAATATGTTTCTTGCTGGCGTCATCCCTGGGCCAAGGAAACCTTCACTCTCCAATGTAAACCACACAATCAAACTTCTCGTTGACATTTTACTAGAGTTCTTTGACCCTGGCGTCTGGTATTCTCGAACAGCGGGGCATAGGCAAGGTTGTCGGGTTCGGGCTATCTTGGTACCCGTTGTCTCGGATATGCTCGCCGCACAGCAAGCTGGTGGTTTTGCGAGTCCGACGGCGACATCTTTCTGCACGCTCTGCAGCCTGAAGATTCAAGACATCGAAAACCTTGATAGATCTACTTGGCCAGAGCGAGACGTTGGCGAGCATCTCCGGTTTGCAAGGAAATGGAGGGACGCGCAAACGATTGACGAACAGGAGACCCTCTTCAAAATCACGGAATACGATGGTCCGCTCTTCTCGATCTACCTTATTGGAACCCCGTTCTTTTACCGCCATAGAGCCTATGCATGTTTTTGACGCTGGGCTCTTCCAGACTCACCTTCGGCAGATCTGGGGTATCGACACTACTGCTCACAAGTGGGACGGATTGCGTCGAAAGCTGTCAGGGAAATTGCTACGGCCATCAGATTCTTGAAATGGAGAAGTGGTACGACCATCATACTGCACTGCAATGAGTACAGGAGTACTTCGAGAACAGCTTACTGGAAGACATTGTGTCCGCGATACCTATGGCACTCTGCGAGGACAACGATCTACTCGTGCAGGTAATAAGGACAACTAGCCGATGCTATTATAGAATGGGTAGGTCGGTCGAAAACGAGACAAATAACAATAATTACGGTGCATATACTCACGTCATAGGACCAGCGTCAGAAAGTCTCACCCGAACATGATCCGACTGTCCCTGTCGCCGTCAAGTTCAACAGAACGTACAACACAACAACCGCCGTAGTTCGTAGCGCCAGTGACGCAGAGTCCAGGAGCATCCGTGAGGGGTAGCGTCGCGAACAGATGACACGTGAGTGGTCCGTGCTATCCGACAGTTACCTTGGCTTGACTGATTGATTTCTGTTAGTTGGGCATCAAGGTGTACTGGATGTGGTCTGAGCGAAGAAAGACAGCCCGTCAGAGGAGGAACAAAGGCCATTGGCAAATGCATCGAGCAAACTCTTCACCGAGCTTGCCCCAAAAATAATGTGTTGCCGGGCAAAAAAGATTATTCTTCAATTTGTCTGTCGCGATCACTGTCCACATGACACAGGAGAAGCTGAATGAACTTCGTACCAAAGACGAGCTATACGCCGCCGCCGCCGCATGGGTACGTGCGCGACACACCAGTAGGAACTTCATTCAATATTCAGACAGGTGGAAGAAAACGCCATTCGCCAGGGGATTCTGTGCAGAAGGGAAAGACCAGTTCTATTACTCGCCGTCCTTGGGAAGGACATTATGGAGGCCGTTTGGGCAGACATGGCCCTCACTGAGCTTCCCTCCTGGGTGACGGACGCCCCTCGTAACTGGGTACTGCGACGCGTGAAAACTAAGTGCAAACAACTGGAGGGTTATCTGCACCGTCCACCTACCCATCACTCTAATAGGGCTTTGGGGAGGGATGACGCACCGGAAGACCGCAACACAAACTCCAGAATTTCATGGACTTAGTTTCTGCCGTCCAGATTGCTAATCTACGATCGGTCTCCAAGCAGGACATTGAGCGATATGAGCATTACATTCAACGCTACTTGGTTAGTCTCAAATCACTATACAAGCTCGCGAAGGTGAAGCCTATCCACCACCGGCCCTGCACTACGGAGACCCTTAGGAGTTTCGGGCCGGCGCACACTCACGGAGCTGCCTTTTACGAACGATATATCCACTCCATGCAGACCCAAAATCACAATATGAAGCTTGGTTTGTGATTCATTTGCTGTGAGATATCGTGCACCAGGCCTCACCACATTCTCAACCAGGCAGCCTCGAATCGACATTCATGCATAGCTCCGCAAGAGAGGCAAAGGTGCAAGCCTTGCTCTCTGACCACAGTGAATGCGTGAACGTGTCGGCGAACTTGTGAAAACATATGAAACATTCCTTGCTGAGGATGTCCGGGGAACGCGCTTGGCCCATATGGTCGGTACAACGAAGCTGACGCAGCAGCCGGATATTGCCTTTGATGGACGCGTCTACGTGACTCGGACTCATCACTGATGCCATGCTCCCTCCGCTAGTGCAATTTTTAAACCGAGCATAGGACAACTTCATATCATACCGACGGTTCTCTAGGCGACATGGTCTCTCCAAGGGCTAAGCTCTTACAAGTTTTCCCTTCGAGGGTTCAGTATTCAACCGCGGGAAGTCGAACGCGCAATAGTCACATCCTCTTCAGACTTCCCAAATAGACCATCCGAGCTATTGGCTCATCCAGAACCGGGGCAGATCACGACGATTTTTCTCCATTCTCAAGTCAGTGCCCCTGGGTCACACCATCCCCATCTATCTGTGCATTCGACCTTATGAACCTCTCCGATTGGAGCTTACGATGTCGACAAATCTTATAGGCAATTCGCTTTTCGGGAGGCTTTTTACGCGAACGGGCGCTTGGGGGCCTATTGGTTGTTGACCATTCAGCGTCATCTCCCACACATAGCGGTGACCCGCTGGAAATACGGGTGCGAAGTTCTCCACGTCCTTCCTATGGATAGGGTTGGTTTCCTTTTAATAGAGGGAAAAATCTGACAGCTCGAAACTAGCTGCGAATGTCATTCACGCGTGCTGAGGATGCTGGGGCCTGGTGGATAACCTGACAACTGAGCGGCGCAACCTCCGTGCCTTGTCAGACAGCGTATCCTCAATGTATTGTATGCGGGCGTCACTAGCGGGTAGTAGTACTGTGACGGGAACAAGACAACAAACCAAGACGGAAAAGACAGAAAGCGTAGAAAATCATGTGCCGGGGCTGAATCGACTATGCCTACCACTACTTCGGCATGGGTGCTAAATATAGCATCCAGCAATCGTCGACACTACATGCGAATCATGATGCGATCTTCCAAGGAACAACAGAGCCTTGCGGCGAACAGCGTGGCCTCCCTTTGTTTCAATCGTTTTCTGCATGTCCTTGTCCATTCCATCCGTGGGAACCTTCTTTACCGTAATAGCTGAGTTACCTAAAGAGATTTTTTTTCATGAGGCATTACCTTTCCCATACATGGACGCTAACTGCTTTGTTCCTCATGTTTGGTCTGGTGTTTCCACTAGTGTCGACTTCGTCGCAAAAACTTGCTTGTTTTTACAGTAAGGTGGGAAGTGTGGTAAAAGTGGAGGTGTACTGTAGATTGCGCAATTTTATTAGTATTGACGGGGCTCAACAAACTTCGTTTCACCGAGAATGTCTGCGAGAAAAATATGTACGCAATTTGTGATGTCGAGCTGCTATGATTGACTATTAGCGGTGTCAGGTGGATGCAAATTTTTAAATGGCCATCGATAGCGCCACACCGCTATTACCGACCGTTCCTCCGACCATTCCCTTCGAGCACCATCTCTGACAACACCCCTGAGACCGGTAGATTCTCACTAAGCGGTGTTGGATGAGGCTCACTTTACTTCGTAGGGGCCATTCGCGTTGTTGCCCCTCAACCGGTTGAGGAACCCATGCAAACCATCGCACAGCCCGTTGACGAGGAAGTTCAGGCTATCCTCGAGCCGTTGAGGAGCCAGTCCCAATTTCTCCCCCACCGCTCGTAGAAGGGGCCGTCCGGGTCACTCCACCTCGACCTGCCGAGGAGATCATAGAAGTCTTCCATCCTCAACCCGCTGCGGAGGAGACCCAGGTACCGGTCTCTGTGCCCGTCGCGACACTCCCTCTTTTCCCGGTCCTTCCGCCATTGGCCGTTCAGAGAGGACGACGTTAATCGTCAGTTACCGAGTCTACACCAAGCACCATTTCATCACGCTGTCCTGTAAGCCCACAGGTCCCCTCCAACCCCTCGGTCTCAATCCGAGGACCCCTCCGGGTACCGGAAACGGATGATACAGCATCCCCTTTGATCGCTCAGTCTATTCCTTTGGCACATCTTTCTTGCGACCCACGGCCTCTGCGTATACTTCTCAGGAACCAAGCCGGCTGAGTACCATTGACGAAAGCCAGTCGAGCGAGTCACCGCCGATTACTTACTCATCCCACCCTCGCCTTCTCTCACGCCTACCGTATCGATACCGGCCTCTGTGTCAGCCGAACCGCCATCGCCTACAGGGACTGTATCGATGTCAGACTCTGCATCGACAACACCATCCCTGTCGACCGCTTCTCCAACCGTTCCCTCTCTTTCCCCTCTAGCACCGTCTTCCACGACGGTTTCAACACCCTGACACCAGAACGTTCCCAAGTCGCATTGACTAGGGCACCAACTTCGGTCTCACAGCATCTTCTCTGTGGGGTTGGATCTTGGACAACCGGTCTCCGATGTTTCAACGGAGCCGCCCTTGCCGACGCAGGTCAACCGTTTCGCGACCGGTAAGTTCTGATCTAGCAGTATTGGGTGACGCTCACTCTACTTCACAGATCTCGCCGGCGAACACTCCTCGTCCGAGGACACCACGTTATTTACCCTCCAATGAAACGTAATTCACTGACTTGGTGACGCCATTCAGAAAGAAATGCACGCTACACGTTCTGCCAACTGCCACTATCTCCCTCTGTCTTTGTTCCATCGGTCTCGACTTTCGTACTCTCGTCGGCACTGCTCTTGTTTTCGGCCGCCTAATTTGTGGTGTCGTGATGGGGTTTGATAAGATCACGCCTGTACACAATGGCATAGAACGTGTGTCATCTTAATACAGTCGTTTTGGGTCGCATATAGCCATTCTCCGAGTCTGGACCTGAAGACCATCTGCAAACGATTGTCATTTTTGAGCGAATGAGTCGAGCGAAATCATTTTCTAGTCGTTCAATGTCCTCATCAATCAACGGTTTGACTGCATCCAAAACAATACAAGCTGATTGTGATATATGCGCCAGGTCCGAGTGGAACATATGCGGTGACTGTTACAGTAACTTTCAAGTTACAGTAATGTAATAATCAGAATGCCCATTGTTCGGTCCCGGAATTATGGCTACAATATGCGGCGCGTCTTGACCACTACTGTAGCGCACAAACATTATTTGCGCTACTGTATCTGATCGCCGACGCGCACGGATCAAATCCCTTTTTTGGGAAATCGTGACAATGGCATCATAGGACAATGACGGGAAATCCTTATTTTATCAGACCAGGCCCTAGTGCGTCCGAATCAAGCGATACAATGAGGTTCATCATCCCAGCCGCGAGGTTCGCCTGGCCGGCGCAAGCGTTCGGCAGGTAATAAGGCGACTCTGACAACCGCTCCTTGCGCCAGGCCCCTCTAGATCCGTGATGGGTCAATACCTATTGAAGAGGACCCTCGTCAAGCACGGAGATTCCATCAACGCACTGGCCTTTTCGCATGACGGGGCCTTGTTTGCGAGTGGGGCTGATGACGGCCTTGTTATCGTCTTCAAGGGTCATGGCAGCGGCCGGGAGCTTCGTCGGTTCCAAGTTAAAGCGCCTGTAGCAACGCTGCTTTGGCGGTCTCGCTTTGGGTACACTCTAATGGCTGGTGACACGAGCGGTGACGTGCACACAATATGCCTCAGCGATTCTGGACGTGCAAGTGCTTCTCATCACCGTACTTTCAGTTCTACAAACTAGATATTATTCACAGGAAAATGCGTATTATCATGCCATCAACAACGTTCCTGGCCCAGTCCACTGCATTTCGCAAAGCGGTTCATTACTGGCCATCAGTTCAGGCAGCGTCGTGCAGCTAATCAAGCAGGGAACTATTGGTTCGTCTCATCGTTTTCCCCTATCTTGCAGTTCCAGAACTTGAAGCGATTGATAGCTACCTGGGAGGTCATCGCCCGGCTTCCCGACCCGCCTAAATTCCCAGAACTGGAAGGAGAGTTGCCGGAACCAATGGCACGATCCCTCCACTTTCTAGGAGTCGACGATGATGCCCTTTTAGTGACGTATTTAGACCATGGTATAGTGTGAGTGCCCCACTGCACTGAGCTCCATTTATCTTATTGATCATTGGCGCCATCATACTCTCAACTTAGAGCGTGGAACTTGAAGACTCTAGAAATTAATGGCGCATCCGGCCTCGATCCTGCAAGATGTACGTCCCGCTATCCCTCTTATGTTCGTTTCTAACAGAAGTCAGAGGTTGTTCCGCATGTCTCCCAATGAGAAGGTCCTTGCCACAACAAATCTCTACGACGGCATAGACTGGTACTCTCTCGACTCCAATCACTTCATGGACGCATCGTTCCAGCACACTACAACTCATACGATTCAGAAAACGTCATTCTTCCCCTGACGTTCGTCCACAATGGCACTGCGGTGTTATCAGGCACATCTACCAGCTGCGCTCGAATTACCAGTTTGAAGGACCACTCCCTTGCGGAGTTGCTTCAGCATGACGGTGAGTGACAAATAACTTGGACTTGTACGCTTCCTACGATTCTAAGAGAAGCGTTGAACAGCGGGTGACATTATACAAGCTTTGGTTCGTCCAGTTTGGAATAGTCGCCCAAGGGGCTATGCTACCCTTGGCTTTCAGGCGTACTCAAGTACTGGAGATTATCGTCAGATTGTAACCGGTGTGTCCGAAAGGGGATCGGAAACTACATTAAGGTACTGGATTCAGCAACGTAGCTCAAAGAGGACCCAAGTGAGGCCAAAAACAACAAAGGAACGAATGATGGAGAATTTGACTACGCATGTAAGGCGTGATAGCTTTTAGCGGGCTCGATTGCAGTGGCTAACTTGTACCTGATAGAGGATCGAATTAGCGACTGTCGTCGTAGCCGTCTGCTTATCGCTTTGGTACTACAGTGTACCGCACACCAATTGGGCCTCTAGTTGGTTTGGCGACACATTAGTCTTGCCAATCTTCTCTAGACTGTCAGTGGTCGAAGAGTCACGCATAGATAATGGCCTCTGGGGAAATGAAATTTCTCTGGAATGAACCTTCTCTATATTTCCCAGAATCTACGTATTCGCGCAAGTGTGCGCGCCTGTATTTCTTTCTACTTCATACCATAGTTTGCTGATAATCTTGTCCTATGGAACTCATGATGGGAATTCGCCTGATCGTTGGCCCGACGTTGGGGGTTGACTTTCCGAAACGGTGCTGAAAGGGACACAAGCCGAGCTGTTTCACATATGAGTCATGATGCTCGTGAATGCTCGTGATGTTGCGCACTGCATATCAAGGGCGTGGTCTATTTCTCTGTTCAATATTGTACAATAGTGCATGCGCCGTAGCTCGCTACCTCAGCCTCGGATCTCTTGTCTTTCATGTCACCCTTCTCAGCTACCCGTACTTGATTGACTGATTCCCACATTCCGTATGTCTTCGCGCTTCATCTTGACCCGTGCCTTAGCCCCTATGCCACTTCTTTACCTTACTCTCCACCTCACTGCGGCCAGCTGTCGTTCCTACTGGTCTCCGTGATATAAGGTCACCCTACAGGAATAGACAACGCTTGTGTCGCCATTATCTGTGTGAGCTCGGTTCGAAGTTAGGCCCAATTGTGGGTACTCCGAACTCACAACCTCGTTCGGCACTTGTCTCACCGCCTCAGACGGCACCCCCCGCGGAATCCGCTCCGCCTTCGGTCTCACACGGACTCGTCTCCGTACAGTGTGTCGGGTGCAAAAAGAGAGTTCCGCACATGCGGCGAGCTGGCTCGTATCGCTCGAGATCGTCACGCATATCATAGCCCCTTCCTTGATCTCTTCAACTTCAACTTTGTTGAGCCGCGCTGTAATGACATGTGTTTGAAGGCGGAGCCGATTCCGGAGGGAGGGGGAAGAGGAAATGATAGGGAAAGGGTCCAAGAGCCAGGGGAACCCGAAGGCGAGATGACAAGAGCGAGACGCGAGACGAGTGCCATCCGAGACAGAGAGATGAGTCGACGACAAAAGAGCGTGTGCGTGTTGAGGTGCGCGAAAGTGAGAAGAGAAGGGTTGAAGGAGTCGGACTTAAGAGATTTCTAGGTGCTCACCGTGCCCTTCGCCCTGACCTTGAGAATCCCACAAATCGAACAGTAAAGGGAGATGGCCAAACAGTAGTATTCATTCAGCAAGAAAAGATATAGGAGAAACCCGTAGCTCAAGTCGTTGCCGCCACAGAAAAGGGTAAGGTAAAGAAAGAGAGTAAGTAGGGACGGTGGGACGGGACAGGGAGGACAATGAGACTTGTGTGGGGATGAAATGGAAGAGAATGTGATGGAACTTGAATAGCAGGGGGGACGGTATTGTGGCCGATGACACTGGCAGCCCACGCAGCAGCATTACAAAGGATCAGTAGATAATATAAATCTTGCCCTCACTGGAGACAAGGGGCAGCGTAGTAGAGTGGCGAGACGAGGCGACCGGCGAGTGACAGAATATTGATGAAGACGGGAGAGGACGTGAGCCATATGGCGCACTAATTAGAGATGTCAACGGACAATATTAGCCATGTGGTCTGCGTACTGACCACTGTTCTCACTCTTCCGTGCTCCCAGTCCTGACCACCATCCCGCGATCGCACTTTTCTGTTGCCGTAGAGACCGACCGCCGTTTACGAGCACACAACATCGTGGGGCCCCTTTCGGGTTCGTTGCGTTCCTGCGTCCCATGCTGAAATTATTTAAAGTAAGTAAAACTAAAAATCTCAACACGGACCAGAGTTCGGCCATCCTTCGTACAAGGGGGAGACTTTGACGCCTCCGAAGTAGAAGAAAGCGCAATCTCACGCTCAAGGTCGCGAACTTCTTCAGTGAGGTCGATGTCCCTGATCTTCCGCTTCCGGCGGGGGGCCTTCTTTTTTTGGGCTCCAGTGAGGTGGGCTCCAGTGGACCGGGCAGTGGACATGTAGCACATTCGTGAACGGATTTCATTGCGGATTTTTACAATGCGTTCAGGGAGAGGTCGGCGTGTGGACTGCTTGGTGCGCGCCATGCTGAAGGCGATTTTCTTCAGATAGAGGCCAAGCGAAACATTTTTATAGTTTACCGTCTCATTATGTCACCCCTTGTCGGTTAGGGAGGTCGACCATAATAAGTCGACACAAAATTCGACACAAAACTAACCCACAGTAGTTACAGTACAAAATATATACACAATTAGAGCCCAGTCCGCAAACTGACCGCGGAAATTGCGGCTCGCAACCTCGGTTTACAGAGTGGAGAAATTGGACACCCTTACTACATTCCATGGATTTACAACTAAAGAAAAGAATGAAGTTCTCTCCTCACGTTTCAGACCTCAGAGAGTGTAGCTCCTCCTTTGCGTTCCCCAGCGTGCCGCACTCGCACGCACGCGGCCTTAGAGACTTGAGCACGACGCGTCCTTGACCAAGGCGGCCACCCTTGCGAAGTTTCGCGTGGCGCAGAAGCGTGCACAGTTGCTCCCGACCCGACCACCCGTTACGGCGTGTTGCCCACTGTTTGCGCTCCCGACCTCGTCACACTCGCGCGCGGCCTTAGAGATATGATATGGACGCGTCCGTGACTGCTGCGGATACACCTATGAGATCTTGCGCGGAGCGGAGGCCTGCACAACCGCTTGCGCCACTTCACACCAGAGGTAGGAGTGCCCGTGCCGAGGGCCTGACTTGAATTGGAACCACACGCAAAGACGAGAGGAAAGCGGCGACAGGAGCGCTGAGTATATTCATCTAGAAACCAGTAGTTTAATATAGGGAGTCTAATAGCTACCAGATAAGTAGAGTTGAGGGTGGTACGGGAGAGACGAATCGGAAGAGGACGAGGAGACGATCGAGACGTGGAATTGGGGGCGTAAGGTACGAGGTGGCGAGACGAGTGGTGAAAGATACAGAGAGATAAGGAACAGTGAGGTCGAGGTGGTCGGCGTGCACTAAGGTGCAAGGATTAGTATAGTAGAACAAAAAGGGTCGACCGTACCTTTGGCAGAGACATGGGGTCAGCGTAACCCAGACGACCGACAAATGGAAGCGACTCGACAGCTTCAAAGGGATGGTGATAAAGGCAGTGCGACGAGAGCGGTGTGGCGATGGACAAAAGCAATACAAGGCGCGGAGACAGGCATAGGAAGATTTCGGGGCGAGCGCCCGAGTTATCTTGACAGTATTATCTGGAGCGTGGAGAGTAAGTTATACTGTAATGCTAGCCGATCCCCCAGAGCAAAGTCATGCTGCCTCATGCGGACCACGAGTTCCTGTGCCGCCTATCCAGTTCAGATGCCGTGTTTAGTCCAGTGAGTGGTGACGGGGTTGACTTTCAAAGGGATGGCGAGATAAGTCTGAGCGGAGATTCAAATGTGCGACAATGGATGCGTGGACGACTTGACACATCTCCCCCGCTACTCTCATGTCTCGTAGAGTCTCTACCATCAACTTCTCCGCTCAACATCCCTTTCTGGCCTCTGGGCCCATGGGCCCCTGAGCCGTGAGTCCTCTCCAGGCCATTAAAAGCTCAGGGGAGCCGGTCTCTGCGCCGTGCGTACCCCGTGTTATAGGGATTGCCCCCTCTGCCTACTTGGCAACTCGCAGGCCGCGCCGCTCTTATAGATGGTTAATCCGGTGGGCAGTTGGAGACCTGCTCCCGGGAAGCGGAAGCGAGTGAGGGGGGGAGATCACGGGGGCACTAGCTTGTTCTACCCTTTTCCTTTGTCAGATGTTCCTACCACTTTCGCCCAACGTTGTCCTGGACCCATGAGCCGCGGGTCCCCCCAGCCCACTCAAAGCTAAAGGGAGCCGGTGTCTGCGCGCGCAGCCCGCGTTACTGGGGCTGCCCCCTGGCTATCCGGTAAGTCGTCTCGCTGGAGTGTTGCGCACATGGGACGGTCATTGTGAGTCACATCTTGTTGTACCTCCGACAGTTCCTCATACTTTCTAGATGGGGAACACGTTATGACCGCGGCAATGAGGAAGTCCGTTTGTCCTTGCTCAACTTTGTCGTTCAGAAGTTATTGTGCGGGAACCTAGCAAATAAAACTCTCACCAATTCTCAGGTTTATGCCGTGTTGTCGCAGCGATTAGCACTCGATATCAATACCTATCGATTTATCAAGCCCTCTCGACGCCATGCGAACCATGCATGATCAGATTGCGAACCACATGCGTGTCTGCTTGGCAGTCGGAAGCGGAATCGAATCTTTGCGTGGCATGGCATCGTCTGAGCCCATCCTCGGAAGCGGCGTCCGTTATTATGTCATCTCTAAAGACTTCTAGCACGTCGATCTCTCCTCTATTTCATGGCGCGGCGGTGCGGCCGCTTTGGGCGTTAACTGTAACGTTCCTGACTCCGCGCTAACATTCCTCTCTGCCGGAGGCGTCGCATCAATGTCGCCACTGTCTTTACAACTCATGCTACACCCGGGCCGATACCTTTGCGTTGGGCTCAGTCGACTTCTACAACAATCTTCAATACTTCGACGCCGACCACGAAGCGGCGGAAGCGTGGTATCCACCACCGATATTGCATCGATCCTTCTGCTGCCCAGTCCACCGATGCCTTTACCACCGTCCCCACATCACCGCCTATGAGGCAGAATCACATTGACGGGATGGCGACGCAAGCGACTCACAGGACCAGACTTTAGAAGATGCAGCCACTTCCGAAGCGGTGGCTCTGTCATAACTTTGTAAACGGGTCTCCCTCTGTCGTTCCCCACTGGCACTTAATTTAATTTTTTTGAGAGAAATTATCGTGCTATAGCTGTTGATATACGTACTTATGCCAGGTTAACACGTGATGTCAGACTCTGGATGCGCCACCAGCAAGATAGCAAAGATATCGGGTCATATACCACCCAACATGCTTGATTTGTTCGCGGTGAGCTCAGAATCGTGACTGTATTTATTGAATTTGTCGGAGGACTGTCGGAGGTTTCGTTCGATTGTTTCGCCTAGTTACCTGGAGGTATTGTCGATGTAAGTAATGCTCGGCACTACTTGCGGCGAGCGCAGGATTGTCATATTGGCACCGTCGTGGAAGACGGTGCTCGAAGAAAGGATACAGCCGCCGAGAAAGTGTTCACTCAGCAAAGGCGAGTTCTCGTCGAAAATCCGCAAGGGTAAGATCATCGTTTTATACACAAGACGCTCTCTAATTATCTTCCTAGTGCCCTTTCAGACCTGGTCTGCGCCCTCTACGCTAGGGATCGCCTCGATGCCGCGAGAGAACTCGAATCGAATCGGTCCAAACGACCGATCGACCACGTCGCCCGATCCAGTCGCGACGTTCAGGTGGACCTTCAGATCCATCCTGATACGCCATCCCATCCCATTTATCTGTGGAAAAGGTAAGTCAGCGGTTTTGAAAGCGCAAAGGGAGGTGCTCACCCTGGTTACAAGCGGCCCAATGGCCCTTTTTAAGCCCCTCCACACCGCCTTGAGGAGCGCGCGCAAGAGCTTGCAGCAAATTTGAATAGCGTCCTAAATTAGTGGTAAGTCGTTTGTTTGCGAGAATATGAGGGATGACTCACATTTGGAATCGGTTTAGGAGTAGGGATGGTGGGGTGATTCGATGATGACGCGAGGCGGCAATCGAGCGCCGGCGTCGACGCGTACTGGGAAAACAAGCGCCGGCGTCGACCCGCGCGGAGAGAACGAGCACTAGCGTCGTCTCAGGCTCAAAATCGACTTGGAGGCTCGCGTTTCCGCGCACGCAGCCCCAGAAGGGCATTGAGGTGACCGAAGTACTCGGTTCTCGAGAAGCCTGGGCTAGAGATAACAGGATTGGGATATATCCGCAATTGTTCCCGAATAATATTGTATTGTCTATATTTACGTGCACCGCCAGTCAGAATGGTACACTTGCCTAGATCGATCGCGAACTGCCCGGTGGAGACGATAAGAAGGGCCATGGCATTCGATCTACTTTGCTACCATTTGGGTGTGGGTCTGTTACTACGCACACAATGGAACTGGATAGAATGACACTGTATTTTGGAGCAGCAAGACAGCCCGTAGGTACATGCGATCAACTGACAGGTGCTCTATCTACGACGTCGAGTTGGAGAAAATGGGAGTGACGAGAGGGATTGAACGGACAAATAGAAGGGGTATCGGACGAACTCATAGGAAGTGAAGATGGGATGACTGGCGCAGACACGAAGGATGGTAAGTTAGACGTCTACATCGATGGAGGCGACAAGGTAGGGACGTACGAGTCACGAGCGAAGAACCAGGGCACTATGCCGCACGGCGCTAACCTCCGTAGGCGATGATGAGTATGATGCGATGCGCGTCCAAGTCAGATAATACAAATGGCGATCCTTGGCAGGACGGAGAGGCGGTCGGAGCGGGGATGGGTGGTGCGGTGAAAGGGTGTGGGCCCAGGTAAGGCTATCAAGTAGCCTCGCGCGTGTGCCAGAGGTGTGTTGATGGGATCGGCAATGAGGACAGAGAACAATGACGTAAAGAGACAGAGACGAGGAGGCAAGAGACAGCAAGCAGACAAAGGTGAGATAGAGAACGACGATCTAAAAGGACGGAGACAAGGTGGCGGAAGACAAGTAGCAGGGCGGCCGAGGTAAGCTGCAGCAGTCCATGCAGCGAAAACGAAAAACAAGTCGAGGGGACAATGGATATACAGTAATCGATTAACGGAGTCGTTTTATGATACGTCACAATGTAATTACATGAACTTCCTTTTTTTATTTAGTGTTGCTGCTTTCTACGGGGGTTTTGGGGTCGATGTTGGCAAGCGTAGTGTCGGGGTCAATATCTTGATCGCTTGTCGCAAGCCCTTTTGACGATTTCGATGGCTTCCGTAGTCAAGTTGTCGCCAGAGGGTTGTCAGTACATCGTAGAACCAGAGAACGGCGCAGGCGCAGATTCACGTCTGTGATGCGAGTGGCTGGATGTGACTTAACTGTACAGTAGCCAGGTCCAATGAGAGCCCTCCTCTTCGTCGATGGTTGATTGGGAGACTTGCGCGAACTCGGGGGACTTGGAAATGAGATCTGTGCAATGAGTATTCGGTAACATCATTCCGGGTCCAGAATTTGCGACGTACCCCTTGCGCTTCGACTCTGGTAAGGCGAGCCCGTTGTTGCTAATGATCTAGTCCTGGAGCTCCGAGGCTTGAAGGGTCCTGAGCGACGCAGCATCTGCGCGAGCACCCTAGAGGTTATGGGTGAACTGGAGTTCACGATCAAAGGCCGACTCACCTCGTCTAATGCCACTAAAGCTGGTAGGGTCGGTTCCCGTGTGGACCTCGGATATGTTGCTTGCAGTGACAACGTCTGTGATAGGGGCGGACCGTTTGATCTTGATCCCATGTGTTGGGGGAGAGACGGCGACAGTCGCGATAGTAAGGGGTGTAGAAATTGTTGGGACGCGAGGACGAATGGTTCTCTAGAAAAGTTCGTGTTTAAAACCTGGAGAAGGTGTGAACACATACCAGCGCCGACCCAGCGATTCTCAAGACATTTTCAAAGTAGACGTCGTCCTCGGAGTTCCTTCCGTGCACATCAACCACGCTTCCTGGCATGTCTTGATGGTGGCTGCCACTAGTTTGAAGGCAGTGACAACACTGCCGATATCCTGCCAGCTGGTTAGCGAGGACGACAAGCTGGCACCACCTGCCGTGAACTTAATGTCCCCAACTTTGACACGCGTCCTCATCGATGTCTGATGAATCCGGGTCGGTGAATTGAGATCGCTCGAGGAGCGTCGACGGAGTCTTGGAGATCGGTGGGGGGCTTACGCGGAGCGCAACGTTGAGCCCGACATATCACCCGAGGTCAGTGCCAACGGTCGAGCGTCGTCCAGAAGAGCCGATTGGACGTTGAACGTTCCTAGCATGCGTCGGTGTCCATGTCCGCTCCAGGTTTGTCGTCTGACTGCCCAACGACTCTCGTCCAACAGTCTGCGACCTCCGGACCGCGCGGCTGACTACCGACTACCTTCTGAACGGGACATGTGACTCCGATATCGAGAGTCTCGATGTTACTGAGTCACGATGTAACGACATCGGGTCTCGTGTCGGATATTTTCACAGTGAACCACTTGAATATATTTGAATAATATTGAAAATATTTTTCACAATATCTTTAAGATAGATTATCCACACTCATTGTCAATTACTTTGATGGGCACATGGGAATCATATGATTGGATTCATTGTGAATGTAATTAGTGTGTATCAAGTACTTTCATCCTAAACTCATTGCTGACTATATTGTGAATGTAATCATGATGTTTTGTGCACTTATTTTTGAAACACTTTTGGAATATTTTTTCTATTAAATTAGCATGAAAGCCACCTTAACATCTTAAAATGCCCACAGTGACTGTCACAACTGTGGCAAGGCAGGCCACTGGGCGCGGGAGTGCCGTTCCCTTCCCCCAAGAAGGAGGAGAAACCGGGCAAGGAGCACAAGGCGGAGACGAAGCCTGTCGGGTCGGCGAATGCTGTCGCGCCAACGACGAGGACGTCGACGAGTGCTGGGCCGTGGATATCGCTTCTGAGGATCCAGCGGAACGGATGGGACCCGCGGCGGCAGCCGTGCCAGCCAGCAACGACCGGGGCGAGCGCATCGAGTTATACGACTCGGGCGCGACGCCCATATCAACCCCCTACAAATCCGACTTCACCAGCTACACTGTCCTCGATCCGCCCATCACCCCAAACGCCGCGAACCAGCAGCAGTTTCCCGCCATAGGAACCGGCACCCTCACTGTCCAGGTGCCGAACGGTAGCACCCCGTCCACCCTCACCCTCACCGACGTCCTTCACGCGCCGGCCGTCGGATACACGTTGTATCGATCGCGCGTTGGACAAAAGGGGTACCTCATCTCTGATTGGGGCGGTCACCTCGACTTATTCGCTCCCCAGTGGACGCGTCGCCCGCATTCCCCCGTCCTCCCGCGCCTGTACCGCGTCGCTCACCCCATAGAGTCAGCCCACGCCGTCAAGACCATCATGGTGATGGAGCTCCACACCGCCGAATGGGCCACATCGCGCCAGCCAGCGCCCGCGCTCTTGTCGAGAAGAACCTCGTCACGGGATCAAGCTCGATCCCAACTCGCAAGAGGCGGAGTGCGACGCCTGTATCTTCGCGCGCGCGACCCGTCAGCCCGTCCCGAAGATGCGCGTCGGCCCACAGGCCCACGCTTCGGCGAGGAGATCCATACGACGTGTGGGGACCGGCGCCCGCGCTAGCAAGCGCGGGTGTCGGTATTTTATCACCTTCACCGACGACCTACCCACCGGTACACAAACCGTTCACCTACCTTCTCGCACGAAGGCGGAGGCTCTCGGCGCTACAAGGCGTTCGAGAAGTGGGCCGTGACGCAGCAGCACTGCACCGGCATCAAAGTCCTCAGGTCGGACCGCGGCGGCGAATACCCTCAGCGAGGCGTTCGAACCAGCACCTCAAGAGCTGGTACCGCCCGCAAACTCACCGTGCACGACACCCCCCCCAGCTCAACGGCGTCGCCGAACGCCTGACCCGCACATCGCAAGCGTCTCCACGCTCGTTCACCCACTCAAGCGGCCTCCCCAAGTTCCTATGGGGCGAGCGCTGCGACACGCACCTGGCTGAAGACCGCACGGCGACGCGCGCCCTTGACGGTCTGACGCCGTTCCAGGCGCTGTTCGGACGCTCACCCGATCTCTCGGGCCTGCAGCAGTGGGGCGCGCACATGTGGGTGCATGACCCCACTGCACCAAGTTCGACGCACGCGCACGGGAGGCCGTTGGCTCGCTTCGAAACCGAGTCACACGCGCATCGGGTCTATTTCCCAGCCACCGGGCGTTACGACGGAGCGCAACATGTACTTCAGCACGGCACAGCACTCGAGGGGGGGGTATTGATCCCAGGTACGGAAGCGAGCAGCATGCCGCCCGCCGACTCCCTCAACTCTTTCCACCCCTTCCTCTCCATCCTCCCTACCACCGCCTATCAAGCCCCTCGCGCACTCGCGCGCTGAGCCTACATCACCCCCTTCCACCCCTCACACCTATGTCCCGACACCGTCTGCATCTGAGAGCGCGGAAGGCGACAACGAGGCGGACCCTTGGCGAACGCCTCGGCCAACTCGAACACGCAAGCCGTCGCGCACGCTCCGCCACCTACTTGAGGGCGTGGGCGTGTCGTCAACCCGCCGCTCTGACCCCATCATCCCCGTTGACTTCAGCTCCCGGGCGATTCGATGGAGACGCCGAGGAGACAGGGGAGTGTGGGCCGTTGACACCCGCTTCGACGCACTCGAGGACTCAGGCTGGCTCGAGCACGTACTCGCGCGCCGAGACCCAGAGCGGAGGCCCTAGAGCCGCGAACGCTGGCCGAGGCGAAGCGTCGCCCAGACTGGCTTCTCTGGGAGAAGGCCATTGCTGAGGAGCTCGCCACGCTCAACGTCAGCCGGCACCTTGCGCTTGGAGAGCCCCCACCCGGCCAATGTCATCGGCTCGAGTGGGTCTTCAAGGCGAAGAAGGACGCCGCGGGAACATCGCCCGCTACAAGGTGCGCCTCGTCGCCCAGGGTTTTTTCGCAGATCGACGGGTGGACTACCGACACTTCGCCCCCGTCGCGAAGCTCGCG
>JAKELI010000606.1:0-28250 GCA_021525025.1 Lactarius hengduanensis
AGACTAACAATAGTCGGGTCGGTCGGGTACAGAATTGACCGGTGTCATGCGTTCACGGGTTTCGCCGGGCATGCAGGTCGCCGGACTGGACTCCAACTAGTGCTGCAACATGTCAACAACCACCATTGCGCATCGTCACCCGTGTTGCTTTGGCCCAGGAAAAGCTAAGTATTTTTTGTTTATCTCTTTAGCTGACTTGTAACTAACTACTGTGTTTTGTTTTTTTCTTCTTTTTAGGTTTCACACACGTTCTCGCTGGGTGCCACAACACAACGCCGACGCCGCACCGTGCCCCTGCGACGTGGTCGATGCCGCGCGGTGCCCCCACGACACCGACACGGTGCCAGGCCCTCATGACACCGACGTCGTGCCAGGCCCTCACGACACCGACGCCACGCCGCGACTCTGACAACGACGCGGCGCCGTGCCCCCACGACACCGACGTTGTGCCAGGTTTCCACGACACCGATGCGGCGCGGCGACGCCACGACACTGAAGCCGTGCCAGGCGCTCACGACACCGACGCCACGCCGCGACTCTGACAACGACGCGGCGCCGTGCCCCCACGACACTGATGTCGTCCCAGGTCCCCACGACACCGATGCGGTGCGGCGATGCCATGACACCAACACCGCCCCGCGCCCCCACGACACCGACACAGCGCCGTGACGCTACGACACCGACGCCACGCCGCGACTCTGACAACGACGCGGCGCTGTGCCCCCACGACACCGACGTCGTGCCAGGTCCCCATGACACCGATGTGGCGCGGCGACGCCACGACACCGACACAGCGCCGTGACGCTACGATACCGACGCGGCACCCCACCCACTTAGCTTACAAGTAGTAGATTAGACACTGTAAGTATAATAAACACAAATATATTTTGGCTACGAGTACGAAAAAAACGCGGGTCCAGGTAGGCCACGCACAAATGATCGGTCGTGACCGACCATTGTCCAGTTGAAACTGGTCATTAACTGGTCAGCATGTGGACCGGTCAATGTTGCATTAGGACCGGTCTCGGACCGGCATTAACCGGTCCGGAGCGGTCCAGTTTGGGTTTTTAAATATACCATCCAGTTTTAGACTGGTTAAGGTCACGGTCTTTTGAAAATCTGTTAAAAAACTGGACTGAACTGGACCTCAAAGCACTATATCTATGAATAATATCGAGCACATGCATCCTCCTCCGGACCTCCAACGCTCACGCGTTGCTCACCTATCCGGCTGACCGCCTCCATAAATCTCTACAGTATTTGACCCTTGTAAATATATGGTCCAGACATCGTATTCGTATCCATATATGGCACTGAACAGCAACCCATAACAAAACTTAGATGCAGTGCTTCTCTTGGTACTTCGACTGAGTTGCGAACGCAGTTGGGGTTGGGCGCCATTAGCATTTGGACTAGACTATTCCAAAAAAACTGTGCTCTGATCAAACATGGAACGTCAGAACGGAGTTTGTTTGTTTTTTAATGTTTACGGCAAAATCCACAACGATAGGGATTTCCTGGGGCAAAGTTACTGCTCGTAGACTCCATTACTGATATTTACTGTATGGTATAGTACGGCGTAGTATGAGTGGATTGGGTGTATCTAAGCAAGCGAACGAACATGTGGGTTCATAGTTGGATGGCTCAGAGTCTGTAATCAATCCCATCAGCGGTATCTGAATCTTCGGCAGCAGATGTGTACTCATGGGTGACATCAGAAAAGAGAGAACATTGTATAAGCATGCCGCCCGCGGCCCGACATGGTAACTCCCGATCCTGTCAGGGCCGAAGAGCATGAAAAAACCTGGGATGAGTTTTCAGAGCTTCAGGATTGGTGCCCTGAACTGACTTTCAAAACAGCAAAAGTGTCCGTGGATTTGAATCCTGTATCGTTCCGACCATGTCGTGACTTCGCGACTCAAGGAGTCGAATGACGAAATTCAATGAAACGTTGATGCGAGACAGAGAACGTAAGCATGAACCAGTTTGACACAATAATACAGCCCCTTGTTGGGCTTGCGCACGGACGAATAGCGGCCCTGGCCCCTGCGCCCTTTGCATCACCTCTCCCTCAGGCACACAGTCACTATGTATGCAAATAAGTTACCCACCGCACTGCTACCACTGTGCGTGCCAAATTAATATGTCATCACCCACCACACCTTCTGCGATGTTCAGGAACAGATGAGGTACGCCTGAGGTGTCGTGTAGGCCGCGAACCCCTTTTGTGTCGTATTACAGTACAGTACTTCAAGGGTGTCCTTGCCATCATGCGCCACCAAGGCAAGACGGGTCGAGCCCACGCGGGGATTGGCGCACGTGTGGTTCATTATGTTCCGCACCGTACTGCCCACCACGAGCAGGAGGGACCGTGCCTTCCGAACTGGACTGCACCTGGCGCCGGTAACTTACCTCGCTGCAAGATGTGTGCGCGCCATTCCCCACGGGTTCTCACAGCTCCAAACGTTTCTCGCCCAATCCCACACGTGCCAAAACATGTCGCTCTCCTGCGGTCGATTACCACCAAGGGGTACTGTAGTGGATCGCTATGTCGAGACCTACACCCATTTTATGGCAGACAGCAGACGACGACATTTTCCATGTCGGTTTTGTGGCCACACGTCGCACGTCACACTTAGTGATGTCAACGAGTTGTTGTCAAACGAGTGACTCGTCACGTGACGAGTACTCATGCCCACGAGTACTCGTACCTGAATACTTGTGCGAGTACGAGTATACTATTTTTCGAGCGCGAGTACTCACGAGTACTCGTGGTACTTGCTGCTGCAACTGGCAGCAATACCATGGTTCCAACATTGGGATTAAAACTTTGCATAAATCAATTTATTTTGTATCAGGTTTAATTACAATGATCTGTAAACTACTAGTATTTAAAAGCCACAGGGCCCACCATCCGAGTTGTCATCGTGGTCGCCGGTCGTGGTCGTCCGAGTTGTCGGCATCTTGCAGACTCTTGCTGTCTTGCTTGCTGCCGTCGGTTGATGTTGCCCCATTGGCACGTCGCCCCGCTGTCGTGGTCGATGGACGCCCCCCGTTATCGTCATGGGGGTCGACGGGCATAGCCCGTTGCCGTGGTCGACAGGCGTCGCTCCGTCGTCGGTGGTGGTGGTAAGTTTACGTGGTTTGGCCCAGTCGCAGTCGCGTCGTACAAGGCATCGCCGCCGCCGCCGTCTTGCTGTTACTGGTGGTGATACTGTATTGTTGTGGCATTGCAGCCTGCGGGCCGGTCCGCGTGTAGCTAACGAAACTGGCAATCACCGGGCGTGGGAAGATTCAAGGTTTAGAGTTACTTACACCACGTGAGACGTGAGTTGCTTACCACTAGTGATTTAAGGTCCGGTCCGGTCCGGTTTTTCACCTTCCTAATAAGGCAACCGGACCAAGACCGGTCCTAATTATTCAGAATTTTCAAAAGACCGGACCGGGACCACTATGGACCGGTCCTAATCGGTCCTGCTGCTGATAAAGACCGGTTGGTGACCGGTCTTTCGTGCAACCGGTATGTTTTTTTCGTCATGGGCCAAAAAATATGTGAAATTAATTTATTACACTAAGAAATAAATACACTAGATACACATGTATACTAGATGCACAGGATTGTAAGGGTGAAACACGTCGCAAATGGTCATGCAGGCCTCCACGGGGCGCAAAATGTTGGATGTAGATCCGGGGCGGTCGCAGACGCGTGGCTGTCGAAGGGTTAAGGCCGCGCGAAAATGCGGCAAGTTCGGGAAGGGAAACTTTGGGCTACACAGAGCCCTGCTAGGTTGGGTGGTTGCAGGCATTTAGTAACAATCGTGCACGCTTTCGCGCTACACGAAACTTCACACAAGTGGTCGCCAAGTTTGGTAACATGTTGCACCTGAGTTGCTAAGGCCGCTGAGCGAATGCAGCATGCTGGGGAATGCTAAGGATAATGATACCGGTACGGCAGTTCACGGGTTTCGCCGGACCGGAAGTCACAGCATGTCACTATGTCAACCAACGCAGTCAACACAGAACCACTATAGTCGCTTCGACATCCAACGCTCCAAGTCAGCGCTCGTCAATTGCTTTGATTTGGCCCAGGGAACTCTCAAGAAGATAAGTCTCTTTTTCTATCCTTCTGGCTAACTTTTAACTAATGCAGCCTTACAGTGTTTTTCTCCTTTCTTCTCTAGGTTTTGAACAAGTTCTCACCGCCACCTCGCGCAAGAACGGCCATGATTCGGCCATGGTGCCGCGAGACCACGGCGTCGACGCAGCGCCGCGAGACCACGACTCCGACGAGGCGCCACGAGACCATGGCGTCGACGCGGCGCTGCGACACCACGGAGTCGACGCAGTGCCACGACACCATGGCGTTGACGCAGCGCCGCGACAACCACGACATCGACGCGGCGCCACAACACCGCGACATCGACGCAGCGCCGCGACACCACGACATCGACACGGCGCCGCGACACCACGACTCCGACGCGGCACTGCGACGCCACGACATCGACGCGGCGCAGTGACACGACGACTCGGACGCGGCGCCGCGACACCATGGTGTCGACGCAGCACCGCGACACCACGACTCCGACGCAGCGCCTCGACACCACAGAGTCGACGCGGCACCCGCGACACCATGGCGTCGACGCAGCGCCGCGACACCACGGCATCGACGTGGCGCCGCGACACTGACACGGCGTGCAAGCTCTACACATGACACCATAACAGTTCTTAGATTACAAGTAGTACAGTAGTAGCTAATATATCATGCACAAAAACACTGTCTGAATGTGTGAATCAAGGTGTGAATAGTATATTGGTCGGTTGCTGTAAAGACCGGTTTCAACCGGTCTTTTTTCAGTTGCAGAATATTCGTTGAAAATGGGCAACCGCAACCGGGCTAAGTCCAGAAGGGGTGCAAACCGCAACCGATGGTCTGGTTGCATACCGGTCTGGTCCAGTTGGGTCCCAGTCTTTTTCCGGTCCTATGGACCGGACCTCAAAACACTACTTACCACCAGTGGCAGTGGCGCGTGCCCAACCATATGACAACAACATACAACAACAACAACAAACTCTCGCCGGCACCTCATCAAGTATCGATCGACCACGACATTCAAGTTCTGGCGAGGTGACACGTCTAACGACAGGCAACGGCAGCAGGTTGAACATGACAACGCGACACCACCACCACCACCACCACCACGGCCAACGACGACGACAATCCACGACCGCGGCGACGGCGACGCGGACGCTAGTACACGACTGTGGCAGGGGGCAGCGATGCTGCGGCGGGCATTGTAGGGATGATAGTATTCACATTGTTCGTAGTTACTAGCTATGTACCTGTATTACACAAGTGCCAGGCTCAGAATAAAATTTAACTCACAAGTACTCGTTCAAAACAAGTACTTGTATGATTCGAATGAGTACAAGTACAAGTACTCGTGAGTACTCGTGGCTCAAAACGGGTACTCGCGCCGCGACGAGTTGAGTACGAGTCTCGGTCCAGGGAATTCCCGTGAGTACTCGTGCTCACGAGTACGAGTTGAGTACGAGTGCCGCTTTGACAATTTCTGACGAGTACTCATACTCATGAGTATAACTCGTTGACATCTCTATTCACACTTCATCCAAATCGCCTCGTGCCCGGCAGAAAACAACAAAAACAAAGGAGAGAATACGACCCGCGTACCCAACCATGCGGCTGGGGTTTGTCAATATTTCTCCTCTCCCTCGTCTCCTCTTTTTTTGGGGGGAACGAAGTGGTTGGACATCGGCAGTAAAGCCAGCCAAAATTCGAGGTAAAATTTCCTGGGTTGTCACCTTGTCACCTTGGTGCTTGCCAAGGTCATAAGTATGGCAGGTCGATATTCCGGGTGAATCATAAATAAAGCCAAAGTGAATCTCGTTACATAATTCTTAACCCAATCTGGGTGAGTTCCGCCACGCCATCCAGTGCGAAACAGGAATTACTTTGTTATGTGATGTACTGGCACCTCGGAAGGCTGGGTTGCTTTCCCTGTCAAGATACTTCAATTCGCACTTTGTGGTTTACTTTCATTCATTGACATTTTCCGTGGGCTGGCAACACTTGCGTACATTATCTTTGCCTCTCGAAGGCAACTTGACATTCCCGTCACAAGACGCAAGGTTTATTGCACGAGCCATGCCCATTCCATATCACGCATGAATCAAATTGTTCCTTTTGTCACCCAAACATGTCCCGCCCTGTCATCTACCGTGACGGTTATCACTCTGAAAAGGATCGTCAACAAATGCGTGTTCAGGACTCTGCCAATGCAGGGCCGTTTCCTGTCACTTCTCTTGGTCTGAGGTCTCTGGCCTCGAAAGGTACTTAACGCGATCAAATAACACCTTTTATATAATATTTAACGGCCTTCACAGTTACATAGAACGATCAACTAACGCTGCACAACTATTCCGGCACCTCACTTCATCTGTAAAGTGGGACCTGTCAAAAGCTGTCACCGACCGGTCAGGACCGGTCGGTGACAGCTTTTGACAGGTCCCACTTTACAGATGTTCGAGACCTCTTTACCTTGCCCATTGACGGTTTCCCCCCCGACCATTTCAACATTGTTTCCGTGGTTTTCCTCAAGCGAATCTTCTGTAAGAAAGAAAAGTGAGACAGTAGAAAGTGTTCTCCGCTTATCTATCTGTATCTTTTTCACTAATACCCGGGAGGCCTTGAGACAGTTCACGTTCATTTGGCTGAACGCGTGCTTCAATCTGCGCCCGTTCCACTACACGTGTGGAGGGACCTGGCTCGGGTTGAACTCCTTGTTCCACCGGAGTGGTCTTCGGTCGACCAATGCGTGGCTACCATATCGGACTCATTCCCACGACGTCCGCATCACCATTGTTGGCAGTTCGTTGGCCCATCGATATCTCTCACGCTTGTCCCATCTTTCCTCCCCTCCCACACACCCTCACACACACATCTTTCAGCATTCATTATCTCGCCTGCTCACCTCGCTACGTCAGATCAAATTGGCATCCACTTGAACAATGACGACCCACAAGTGGCCCCACCAGTGGCCTCTAGCAATGCAACTAGACGTTGTTTTGTTCGTGTTGTCTTCCTTGTCTCACACTCTTCTAACTACAGGTGGCCCATTTGCGCCTCTGCCTTGCCTTGCCTCTGCTTCGTCACTTTTGGTCTTGGCATTCTCACGGTATGTTGCAGCTCTCGAAACGCTAAGTTTCTTTTTTTTTTTTTTTGGATTCACGACATTTTCTAGTAATTTTCCACTGACTTATTGGCCTTAGCATAGGACCCTGAACAAAGCCACATATGACGATGGCGACGACTCGGACGTGACCACGACGATCACGGACCCACAGTGAGGGGCGTTGACCCACGACACGACCATCACAGCGCCAACGAGGCGCCAATGACAGCAACGACAGGGCGACACAACAACTACTGGCAACAACAACAGTGACAACCACAACACGACCACAACAACAACCACGGCCACAACAACAACAACCACCCACAAGTCAGCATCAACGACAACCACGACAACCCCTGACCACCAGGCCGACCCTCGACTGATGCAATTACGACGAGGTGACCTCGTCGACATCAACAATAGGACCATGATGACTGAGGCAACGGCAATGAGTTGATCTCGGCAATAGCAACAGGGCAACCACAATGACCTCAGCTACAGTGATGAGGCCACCACAACGACCTTGGCAACAGTGATGAGGCTACTACGACAACTTCGACAACGGCACGAGGCAACCATGACAACCTCAGCGATGGCCATGACAACGGCGGTGGGGTGAATACGATGGCGACTACGGCGGCAATGGGGTGACGACGAACAGAGTCATAAGTACTGCTAGTAAGAATGTAGAACTATATAAGCCAACTTTGAGACTGCCCCAAGAGATGCAGGGTACGGGTACCCGTCAAACCCGCCAGCACCCGCCAGTACCCGTAGGGCAAATTTGGCAATTTCTCAGCTCCAACGATGACTTACACTGGTGCGTTTGCACTCGCGAGGCGATCACGTATCGCACGTCTCAATAATTCGCTTACAGGGTTCAAAATAGCGAACGGGGAAAGAAACGGGGAGGCGCGCGTGTCGGTATTGTGTTTGTAGTCTACTTGTATGCTCGTCTGCCACTGCTGGGTCTGTAAATTTGCAATGTCCATCATTTCTCGCAATGGGGAACGATCCCCCTCTTTCCAATCTTACAACTGGTTAGAACCCCAGTGCAGCTTGACTGTGATTCCTGGGACTGCACCAGTACACGAGACAAGCAAGGTTACAGTCGACAAGGTCGACGCCTAGTATCCCAATATGTTTCTATCTCAATTAATATTGCCAATATGACCTTGACCTCATACTCTGACCTTTTTTTTTTCGGGGAAAAATGGCCATCTGTCACGCTTCCGGTGGTTGGCTTGATTTGGGTGGCTGACTGCTTTCTGAAAACGGAATGGAGCAGGGGCCACTAACATGTCAAGCGGAGTCCCAAACCTTTCAAAACGGGACTGTGACCAGGTGTCTGAGCCGTGAGCCCCTGGCCACTAAAAGCTCAGGGGAGCCAGTCTCTGCGCCGTGTGTACCCGTGTTATAGGGACTGCCCCCTCTGCCCACGCCCAACGTCGTTCTGGACATGAGTCACGAGTCCCTCCAGCCCGCTTAAAGCTCAGGGGGGCTGGTCTCTGCGCTAGGGTTCACATCACCACGGGTACGGGTACCGCTCAGGGTAACGATTCTGAACCCGTGGCACGGGTACCCGCGGGTATGACTGACAATTTGTCCACATCTGTAAAGTGGGACCTGTCAAAAGCTGTCACCGACCGGTCCTGACCGGTCGGTGACAGCTTTTGACAGGTCCCACTTTACAGATGCACTTACGATGACTCGGTCCAAGTTTACTTTAGACCCACCTTTCGACTGCGACGATGTCCGGGCCGCATCGTATCATCCGTATGGCTTAGCTACCATATCGAACCCAATCCCATGACGTCGCACCACATCGCCATCGATTCTCTCGCACTCAGGCTTCCCTCATCCCACCTGTCCGTCCAGCCGTCCACACATAAACACCTCTCTTTCGTCACTTGTTTGCCGCTCCCCCTCACATCGCATCGAATGGCATCAACGACTCCGACTACCACCACTTTTTTTTGCCTCATAAACGGGCCGCCGCATTCCTAGGGCACTCGTAGACCGGACACACGTCCCCACCTTCATTCCACATCGCCATTGGACTCGTTGGCTCAACGTCGTGGATTGCACTCGAGATTTCAATCCAACGCAACCACTACTACTGCTATGACATTGGGCCTTCTTCACAATCATTCCAAACCTCGTCACCAGTCCCCCCGCACAGACGCGAATGCCTTTTCTTCTTCTTCAATTATCCTGCTAAGTGTTTTTTTTTTGGAGTTCACCACGTTTCTGCTGACCTCATCGCATACCTGTTTATTGACATAGGACCCTGACTGCTCGACAACCCGCTGCACCCCGTCTGGCCTTTTATCTGCACATGACTGGTCCTTACCTCAAGGTGACGACGTAATGACAATAACTACGAGGCGATTACGACGATAGAGGTGACGGGCAACGATGAGGTGTGCACAACCGCGGCAGCGGGGCGACTTGACTCGTGACACGGATAGCGGCGGAAACGGGCAACAGCGACCGCAGCAACTGGGCGATCACAACCATGACAGCAACAACGACCGCTGCGGACCATCGTACGGGTACTCATCAAACCCTCCAGCACCCGTACCCGTACGCGTGGGTACTCGTGACCACGGGTACTGGCCCCGAGTGGTTACTCTGTGTCGTGCGAACCCGTGTTACTGGGGCTACCCCCCTGCCTAGCCAGCAGGAACTCGCAGGTACGTTATTTACCCTCCAATGAAATGTAACTCATCAACGGAGACTCGATCCAAGCCATTCAGAAAGAAACACGCGCTACATGGGAGACTCGCGCCGATGAATTAGCCCCACCTTACCAGAGGGAAGGGGACCACAAACAGGCCAGCGATCTGCTAACTGCCGAATCAATCGATACTATTTCCCTCTGACTTTGTTCCATCGTCGGAATCGGTCCCGACTTTCGTACTCTTGTCGGCATGCTCTTGTGTTCGGCCGTGGTGTTGAGACGAGGCTTGATGAGGTCGATGGTAGACCTCACACCTGTACATAACAATGGCATAGAACGTGTGTCATATTGATACAGTCGTTTTGGGTCGCATATATCCATTCTCTGAGTCTGGACCTGAAGACCATCTGTGAACGATTGTCATTTTTGAGCGAATCTTTTGCTTGGAGTCGAGCGAAATCATTTTCCAGTCGTTCAATGCCTCATCGTCCATCAAGTGATTCGGTTTGACTGTTTGACTGCATCGAAACAATAACTGTGAGATATGCAAGACACTCGCCAGGCCCCGTGGGGGCATATGCGATCAACATGCCCATTGTTCGGCCACATAAGGAATCATGGTTACAATATGCGCTGGCGCTCTTGACGGCGCTCAGGAGTGGTGATGAAGAATGAGGACTAATGATCATGAGAGGATTCAAAAAAAAAAAAAAAAGATCATGAGAGCTTAAGATCTTAAGCTCAAGTGGTGCCGTATCCTTGGCCGTATCAAGAGACGGCACTGGCCTACACTATAGCGGGGCCATCACAAATGTATCCGCACTATCTGATCGCGGTCAATGTGCGCGGATTAAGTTTTGGGAAATCGTGTCGAAGAGGACAACGGGATCATTGGATAACGACATTAAGTTCTTGAGATACTAGTACACGCACGAGGTTGCAGAGACAACACAAGGAAATGATATACCTCGTTTGCTCTTGGCATCACTGTGTAATTTTTGTTCTGAATTTGATTTGGAGCCCTTGTCATGCCTATTGTCCTATTGTCCGCAGATCTCTGTGTTATACTGGCAAGACTCATTGGATGCTCAGCGCTCAATCTCAGATCTACGAACGGTAGTTTTTACACCCATTGACAAGCCATCTCTAACTGTGCTTCAAAGCCTTTTGGTTCCCCACATATTGTCTTTTCGACCTGGCACAGATGCCTGATGCAGAGCCTGCGGACTCGGAGCTTCTCTCTTCCCTGGATGCAGAGCTTTCAGCGCGCTCTACTTGGATGCCAAACGTCGACACTCTAGACTTCGTCAACGACCCTACCAAGAATGGACCCTACACATGTCAAACACCTGACCAGCTCAGGCAGCCTAACGTTGGCCTGTATGTGCTCCAACCAACACACAGGAATCACATTATCTTGGAACATGAGAACAGACTTTGTGACATCCTAATCGCTTTGGAATCGATCGAGACTACCGAGGCGGTGGAGGGCATAGAAGACCGAGTTTTCCAGGAACTTGTCAGTATAAATTGATTGAAGGAGGCCGAGTGGTCGGGTCAGCGGAGTAGGCATGGTATCAACGGCGCTATCGTAAATACAGGTATTTCTTCGCATGCCAGTGCTGCCGTCGCAGCTGACGATTCCTCAGAAATCCACTTCCTTAGGAAACACCCGAAGAATACAACTACCCTTGCTATATATATCACAACATTGGTGATGTATATTTTATATCGCCTCCCACGCCGTGGCACGGCCGTTCTGCTGGCAGGCATGAGAAGTGTCTTGATGAGCCAAGCGGCACTTCTCCCGTTGGCGAGTGAAGTCCCGAAAGATCCACAGCGGCTTCTCACACTATACAATCTCGATCCTGTCACCCACAGTTACGTCTGCTGTCCCGCTTGCTATTTTTTATATCCACATTTGGTTGGGATGACCAAAAGAGGAAGGCATCTACTCTTTCCAGCGGCTTTCCCAATCCTGTGGGAAATGGCAATGACGACATCATCGATAACTCACTAGTTTCATCTGCCCCGGCTCATTGTACACACCGTCGTGTTCGTTCAGGTTCTGCTTGTGGCGAGCCCTTATTCGACAACACCACGATCAATGGCAATGTTTATGTTGTTCCCCGGTTCAAGTATGAGGCACAAGATCTGAAGGAATGGCTCGGGTGGCTACTCTCGAGGCCTGCCATCGACGAGGAGGTATTTAAAGCCTTTCAAAAACCCCGCAAAGACCGCATGGAGGATATGTGGGATGGAAAACATTTGTGCAGGATTCTTCTAAAAAGAGGCGAACAGTTCCTCCCAGGACCTGTAGATGAGATGTGTCTAGCATTTTCATTCTCGATGGACAGTTTTAACCCTTATCACATGAAAGAAGCTAAGCAGACTGTCTCGTAAACAGCCATCTGGCTCACTTTGCTTAACCTACCCCTCCACCTGCGAAACCGCCCCGAGAATATGTTTCTTGCTGGCGTCATCCCTGGGCCAAGGAAACCTTCACTCTCCAATGTAAACCACACAATCAAACTTCTCGTTGACATTTTACTAGAGTTCTTTGACCCTGGCGTCTGGTATTCTCGAACAGCGGGGCATAGGCAAGGTTGTCGGGTTCGGGCTATCTTGGTACCCGTTGTCTCGGATATGCTCGCCGCACAGCAAGCTGGTGGTTTTGCGAGTCCGATGGCAACATCTTTCTGCACGCTCTGCAGCCTGAAGATTCAAGACATCGAAAACCTTGATAGATCTACTTGGCCAGAGCGAGACGTTGGCAAGCATCTCCGGTTTGCAAGGAAATGGAGGGACACGCAAACGATTGATGAACAGGAGACCCTCTTCAAAAATCACGGAATACGATGGTCCACTCTTCTCGATCTACCTTATTGGAACCCCATTCTTTTTACCGCCATAGAGCCTATGCATGTTTTGACGCTGGGCTCTTCCAGACTCACCTTCGGCAGATCTGGGGTATCGACACTACTGCTCCAAGTGGTGACGGGATTGCATCAAAAGCTGTCAGGGAAATTGCTAGGCCATCAGATTCTGAAATGGAGAAGTGGTACGACATCATACGCACTGCAATGAGTACAGGAGTACTTCGAGAACAGCTTACTGGAAGACATTGTGTCCGCGATACCCTATGGCACATCTGCGAGGACAATGATCTACGTCGTGCAGGTAATAAAGGACAACTAGCCGATGCTATTATAGAATGGGTAGGTCGTTGAACGAGACAAAATAACAATAATCACGGTGCATATACTCACGTCGAGACCAGCGTCAGAAAGTCTCACCCGACATGATCCGACTTCCGGTCGTCCGTTCAAGTTCAACAGAACTTACACAACCAACCGCCGTAGTTTGTAGCGCCAGTGACGCAGAGTCCCAGAGCATCCATGAGGGGAGCGTCGCTACAGATGACACCGTGAGTGGTCCGTGCTATCCAACAGTTACTTGGCTTGACTGATTGATTTCTGTTAGTTGGCATCAAGGTGTACTGGTGGTCTGAGCGAAGAAATACAGCCCTCAGAGGAGGAACAAAAGGCCATTGGCAAATGCATCGAGCAACTCATTCACCGAGCTGCCCAAAATACTGTGTTGCGGGCAAAAAAGATTATTCTTCAATTTGTCTGTCGCGATCACTGTCACATGACACAGGAGAAGCTGAATGAACTTCGTACCAAAGACGAGCTATATGCTGCCGCCGCCGCATGGGTACGTGCGCGACACACCAGTAGGAACTTCATTCAATATTCAGACAGGTGGAAGAAAACGCCATTTCACCAGGGATTCTGTGCAGAAGGGAAAGACCCGTTCTATTACTGGCGCCGTCCTTGGGAAGGACATTATGGAGGCCGTTTGGGCAGACATGGCCCTCACTGAGCTTCCCTCCTGGGTGACAGACGCCCCTTGTAACTGGGGTACTGCGACACATGGAAAACTAAGTGCAAACAACTGGAGGGGTTATCTGCACCGTCCACCTACCCATCACTCTAATAGGGCTTTGGGGAGGGGATGACGCACCGGAAGACTGGCAACACAAACTCCAGAATTTCATGGACTTAGTTTTCTGCCGTCCAGACTAATCTACGATCGGTCCTCCAAGCAGGACATTGAGCGATATGAGCATTACATTCAACGCTACTTGGTTAGTCTCAAATCACTATACAAGCTCGCGAAGGTGAAGCCTATCCACCACACGGCCCTGCACTATGGCGAGACCCTTAGGAGTTTCGGGCCGGTGCACACTCACGGAGCTGCCTTTTACGAACGATATATCCACTCCATGCAGACCCAAAATCACAATATGAAGCTCGGTTTGTGATTCACTTGCTGTGAGATATCGTGCACCAGGCACTCACCACATTCTCAACCAGGCAGCCTCGAATTGACATTCATGCATAGCTCCGCAAGAGAGGCAAAGTTGCAAGCTCTCTGACCACAGTGAAGTGCATGAACGTGTTGGCAAACTTGTGAAAACATATGAAACATTCCTTGCTGAGGATGTCCGGGGAACGCGCTTGGCCCATATGGTCGGTACAACGAAGCTGACACAGCAGCCGGATATTGCCTTTGATGAGACATGTCTACGTGACTCGGACCTCACTGATGCCATGCTCCCTCCGCTAGTGCAATTTTTAAACCGAAAGCATAGGACAACTTCATATCATACCGATGGTTCTCTAGGCGACATGGTCTCTCCAAGGGCTAAGCTCTTAGACAGGTTTTCCCTTCGAGGGGTTCAGTATTCAACCGCGGGAAGTCGAACGTGCAATAGTCACATCCTCTTCAGACTTCCACAAATAGACTGCATCCGAGCTATTGGCTCATCCAGAACCAGGGGCAGATCACTGATATTTTTCTCCATTCTCAAGTCAGTGCCCCTGGGTCACACCATCCGCCCATCTATCTGTGCATTCGACCTTATGAACCTCTCCGATTGGAGCTTAGCAATGTTGACAAATCTTATAGGCAATTCGGCTTTTCGGGAGGCTTTTTACGTGAACGGGCGCTTGGGGCGCCTATTGTTGTTGACCATTCCAGCGTCATCTCCCACATAGCGGTGACCCCGCTGGAAATACGGGGGTGCAAAGTTCTCCACGTCCTTCCTATGGATAGGGTTGGTTTCCATTTGTAATAGAGGGAAAAATCTGACGGCTCGAAACTAGCTGTGAATGTCATTCACGCGTGCTGAGGATGCTGGGGCCTGGGTGGATAACCCTGACAACTGAGCGGCGCAACCTCTGTCATTGTCAGACAGCATATCCTCAATGTATTGTATGCGGGCGTCACTAGCGGGTAGTAGTACTGTGACGGTAACAAAGACAACAAACCAAGACAGAAAAGACAGAAAGCGTAGAAAATCATGGCCGGGCTGAATCGACTATGCCTAGCCACGACTTCGGCATGGGTGCTAAATATGGCATCCAGCAATCGTCGACACTACATGCGAATCATGATGCGATCTTCCCGGACCAAGGAACAACAGAGCCTTGCAGCGAACAGCGTGGCCTCCCTTTTGTTTCATCATTTTCTGCATTGTCCTTGTCCATTCCATCCGTGGGAACCTTCTTTACCGTAATATAGCTGAGTTACCGTAAAGAGATTTTTTTTCATGAGGCATATCGGAATTTACCTTTTCCCCTTTTCCCTTATACATGGACGCTAACTTGCTTTGTTCCTCATGTTTACGATCTGGTGTTTCCACTAGTGTCGACTTCATTGACGAAAAACTTGCTTGTTTTTACAGTAAGGTGGGAAGTGTAGTAAAAGTGGAGGTGTACTGTAGATTGCACAATTTTATTAGTATTGACAGGGCTCAACAAACTTCGTTTCACCGAGAATGTCTGCGAGAAAAATATGTACGCAATTTGTGATGTCGAGCTGCTATGATTGATATTAGCGGTGTCAGGTGGATGCAAATTTTTAAATGGCCATCGATAGCGCCACACCGCTATTACCGACCGTTCCTCCGACCATTCCCTTCGAGCACCATCTCTGACAACACCGGTAGGTTCTCACTAAGCAGTGTTGGATGAGGCTCACTTTACTTCGTAGGGGCCATTCGCGTTGTTGCCCCTCAACCGGTTGAGGAACCCATGCAAACCATCGCACAGCCCGTTGATGAGGAAGTTCAGGCTATCCTCGAGCCTGTTGAGGAGTCAGTCCCAATTTCTCCCCCACCGCTCGTAGAAGGGGCCGTCTGGGTCACTCCACCTCCTGCCAAGGAGATCATAGAAGTCTTCCATCCTCAACCCGCTGCGGAGGAGACCCAGGTACCTGGTCTCTGTGCCCGTCGCGACACTCCCTCTTTTCCCTGGTCCTTCCACCATTGGCCGTTCAGAGAGGACGACGTTAATCGTCAGTTACTGAGTCTACACCAAGCACCATTTCTTTTTCTTTTTTTTTGGATCCATTTATATCCCGGTTGGTAGGCCGTAGGCCCAGACCGGACGCAGCGTGAACAGGCTACACTAAGGGGGGGGTCGTAACGCTGAGGTGTTCCCCTAGCAGTAATAGGTTACAAAACTACTAGGGATGGTGGGTGAATAAACCGTATCGGAGCCCGCCGTTGCAGGCGGGCTATAGTATTAGGCATTGTGTCGCAAGGTAGTTGAGCATGGCGTCAGACGCCGAGATTTTCTTATCCCTTTCCCCGGGTGAGGCCTCCTTCCTCAAACCAACATCAGGAGCCCCGCGTATTCCAACTTCTCAGTCGGGTTCGGGTGACATCTCGATCACCGGGCCAGGGTCAGGCTTGGACATCGCGCCACTTATCTGCAGGAAGGTTAGTAGTCTGTGAGAGTTTTTGGAGCGGTATAGCGCTCCATAGGGTGTCCTGATGCCGTTGTAGACGATTCGGGAAATGTGTCTTGCGGCGGGGATTAACTTGTGTGGGCAATCATACAGGATGTGTAAGTCCGTTTTGAAGAACGCCCCGCAGGGGCATGCGGAGGCCTCCTCCGGGTCGCCTGGTCTGAACCGTATGACGTATGTGCCAGAGAAGGCGTGGTCGACCGCCAGCCGGAGTGCTGTAGACGTGGTCTTTCAGGGTGTACAGAGGCCACCCCGTCTGGCGTCCTCTGTCGTCTTTTTCCTGTGCCGTGGCTGCTCGCCACAGGGGGTGATTTCCTCCGTCCGGGGTCAGGTGAGAGTGTTTGCGTAGGTGAAGGAGGGGGTTCCTTTGGGTGGCGGGTGGGTGCGGACCCACGTTTGCTCTCCAAAGTCGTAGGGCCACCAGCCGCGCTCGAGGTAGCCGCGCTGCGTCTGTTGAATGAGCCACTCCGAGCCCCAATTGATGAACGCGATCTGGCGCGCCCTGTCTTTTTGATAGGCTGCCGATTGGACGCGGTTCAAATCGCGGTGATGACCCCGTCCGCACGCCTCGGCCACCAACTCGTGTGCCATGGTCCATCCTCCCAGGCTGGTGTCGTTCGGGGACCACACAAGGGTGATCCGTGTATTCCTGTGGTTCAGACATAAGGTCGTGAGCGATTGGTGAAACATGAGAGAGTGACTGTGCGCCTTTTTGTTGCGCGGGTTTTTAACTGCTAACAGTGCCAGCGCGCTGTTGGAGATGATGTAGATGGAGTCCGGTGGGGGCACCTCGGTGGAGTAGAAGACAGGCCAACGATTCGGCCGTCTTGGCGATGCTGAACGTGTCCGCGTCGAACTGTGTTACCTTCGTCCCTAATGTCCACGCATTCCCGGCCCACTGTCTCCTCCCACTGAGCATGTTGCCGCGGCGCCGCCTACCACTGAGCCGTCTTGTCGCCCGACGTTGGTCAGGGTTCCAACCACATGGATTACTGCGATACTTAGCCCTTCGGCGGCCCTGAGCAGGTCGTGTGTCCAAGCCTTTCTGGTTTCCGGGTTTGTGACGCCCATGTAACCAACTCGGCTCGCCCAATTGGGGACCTCCCAGGGTGCCACTGCAGTTACGTCAACGCGTGGTCCGCTGCCTGGGCACCTTCGCAGCGAGTGCCTCCAGCGCCATGGGGCGCGGTTTGGCTCGTCTGGGTCTTGGGCTGGCGGCTGGGACCATTAATGGATGGTCCCCTGGGCGGGGCACGTACCACTCCTGGGCCAAGCCGCCTCAGGAGTTGGGATGCGCGTGGTAGCCTATAGAGCCGCATTGCGGAGGTGGCGGTCAGTTTTTCCACGTAGTGACGCATCAGGTGCGATGTGGAGGAGTGCTTCCCGCAGCGCTGTGTGAAAGGCCCCGGTTATTACCTTTACCCCCTCGTTCTGTACCTTCTGGAGCATACTTATCAACTTCTTTTCTTTGCTGGTGTACCATAGCTGGCACCCGTACGTGAGCACAGGCAGGCACCGCGTTGAAGGCTAGTCGCCAATTTGCCATAGAGAGGCCTCGCACTGAATTACCGAGCACTTGGAGTGCTTTGATGGAGGCGCGTCCTCGATTGCACATGGTTGTTACGTGCGGTTCCCAGTTGAGGCGGCGGTGAAGGAAGAACCCCAAATACCACACTACCTCTGATGGTTGCACAATGTAGTAGCTGTTGATGGAGTAGTCCGGGAGGATGAGGTGGGTAGGCGCAGGTGCCGCCTGCCTCTCGTAGGGGCACTGAAAGAAGATTAGCTCCGTTTTGTCTGGTTCTACGGCAAGGCCTGCTCTACCAAGCACCATTTCATCACGCCGTCCTGTAAGCCCACAGGTCCCCTCCAACCCCTCGGTCTCAATCCGAGGACCTCCCGGTACCGGAAACGGATGATACGAGCATCCCCTTTGATCGCTCAGTCTATTCCTTTGGCACATCTTTCTTGCGACCCACAGCCTCTGCGTATACTTCTCAGGAACCAAGCCGGCTGAGTACCATTGACGAAAGCCAGTTGAGCGAGTCACTTACTCATCGCCACCCTCGCCTTCTCTCATGCCTACTGTATTGATACCGGCCTCTGTGTCAGCCGAACCGCCATTGCCTACAGGGACTGTATCGATATCAGACTCTGGGTCGACAACACCATCCCTGTCGACCGCTTCTCCAACCGTTCCCTCTCTTTCCCCTCTAGCACCGTCTTCCACGACGGTTTCAACACCCTGACACCAGAACGTTCCCAAGTCGCATTGACTAGGGCACCAACTTCGGTCTCACAGCATCTTCTCTCTGTGGGGTTGGATCTTGGACAACTGGTCTCTGATTTTACGATCAGGGCTCGGACTGGCACCGAGTTGTCGTAACGAGGGGATCGTGCAGAGCTCGGGCTTGATACCGAGTTGTAGACTGTAAAATCGACTTACAGCAGCTGAAGTAAGCGAAGTGGAAAGAGACTAGATTCAGAGACGAGACAATGAACAAGACTAGAACAAAGACAACAGGGTAAACTACAGCCTCTTTAAGTATCATACAAAATACTGATTTTCTACTGATTTTCGGGGGACGCGTATGTGCCAAACTAAATATAGAGCCTATGTGCAAGTAGCACATAATTTCGGAGTATGTGCTGGCAGAAGAAGGAAACAAACCCGAGATTTTGCCGAGTCAATTCTAGAACTTTGGAATCCGAGCCAATCAATGGCACAATCGGGAGATCGTGACATCCGATGTTTCAACGGAGCCGCCCTTGCCGACGCAGGTCAACCGTTTTGCGACCGGTAAGTTCTGATCTAGCAGTATTGGGTGACGCTCACTCTAATTCACAGATCTCGCCGGTGAACACTCCTCATCCGAGGACACCACACTATTTACCCTCCAATGAAACGTAATTCACTGACTTGGTGACACCATTCAGAAAGAAATGCACGCTACACGTTCTGCAAACTGCCACTATCTCCCTCTGTCTTTGTTCCATCGGTCTCGACTTTCGTACTCTCGTCGGCACTGCTCTTGTTTTCGGCCGCCTAATTTGTGGTGTCGTGATGGGGTTTGATAAGATCATGCCTGTACATAACAATGGCATAGAATGTGTGTCATCTTAATACAGTCGTTTTGGGTCGCAGATAGCCATTCTCCGAGTCTGGACCTGAAGACCATCTGCAAACGATTGTCATTTTTGAGCGAATGAGTCGAGCGAAATCATTTTCTAGTCATTCAATGCCTCATCAATCAATGGTTTGACTGCATCCAAAACAATACAAGCTGATTGTGATATATGCGCCAGGTCCGAGTGGAACATATGCGGTGACTGTTACAGTAACTTTCAAGTAATCAGAATGCCCATTGTTCGGTCCCGGAATTATGGCTACAATATGCGGCGCGTCTTGACCACGCACAAACATTATTTGCGCTACTGTATCTGATCACCGACACGCACAGATCAAATCCCTTTTTTGGGAAATCGTGACAATGGCATCATAGGACAATGACAGGAAATCCTTATTTTATCAGACCAGGCCCTAGTGCGTCCGAATCAAGCGATACAATGAGGTTCATCATCCCAGCCGCGAGGTTCGCCTGGCCAGCGCAAGCGTTCGGCAGGTAATAAGGCGACTCTGACAACCGCTCCTTGCGCCAGGCCCCCTCTAGATCCGTGATGGGTCAATACCTATTGAAGAGGACCCTTGTCAAGCACAGAGATTCCATCAACACACTGGCCTTTTCGCATGACGGGGCCTTGTTTGCGAGTGGGGCTGATGACGGCCTTGTTATCGTCTTCAAGGGTCATGGCAGCGGCCGGGAGCTTCGTTGGTTCCAAGTTAAAGCGCCTGTAGCAACGCTGCTTTGGAGGTCTCGCTTTGGGTACACTCTAATGGCTGGTGACACGAGCGGTGACGTGCACACAATATGCCTCAGCGATTCTGGACGTGCAAGTGCTTCTCATCACCGTACTTTCAGTTCTACAAACTAGATATTATTCACAGGAAAATGTGTATTATCATGCCATCAACAACGTTCCTGGCCCAGTCCACTGCATTTCGCAAAGTGGTTCATTACTGGCCATGAGTTCAGGCAGCGTTGTACAGCTAATCAGGCAGGAAACTATCGGTTCGTTGTTTTCTCTTATTCTATTTTGCAGTTCTGGAAGTGATTGATAGCTACCTGGGAGGTCATCGCCTGACTTCCCGACCCGCCTAAATTCCCAGAACTGGAAGGAGAGTTGCCGGAACCAATGGCATGATCCCTCCACTTTCTAGGAGTCGATGATGATGCCCTTTTAGTGACATATTTAGACCATGGTGTAGTGTGAGTTTCCCACCACACTGAGCCCCATTTATCTCATTGATCGTTGGTGTCATCATACTCTTGACTTAAAGTGTGGAACTTAAAGACTCTAGAAATCAATTGGCGCATTCGGCCTCGATCCTGCAAGATGTACGTCCCGCTATCCCTCTTATGTTCGTTTCTAACAGAAGTCAGAGGTTGTTCCGCAGTGTCTCCCAATGAGAAGGTCCTTGCCACAACAAATCTCTACGACGGCATAGACTGGTACTCTCTCGACTCCAATCACTTCATGGACGCATCGTTCCAGCACACTACAACTCATATGATTTCAGAAAACGTCATTCTTCCCCTGACGTTCGTCCACAATGGCACTGCGGTGTTATCAGGCACATCTACCAGCTGCGCTCGAATTACCAGTTTGAAGGACCACTCCCTTGCGGAGTTGCTTCCGCATGACGGTGAGTGACAAATAACTTGGACTTGTACGCTTCCTACGATTCTAAGAGAAGCGTTGAACAGCGGGTGAGATTATACAAGCTTTGGTTCGTCCAGTTTGGAATAGTCGCCCAAAGGGGCTATGCTACCCTTGGCTTTCAGGCGTACTCAAGTACTGGAGATTATCATCAGATTGTAACCGGTGTGTCCGAAAGGGGATCGGAAACTACATTAAGGTACTGGATTCAGCAATGTAGCTCAAAGAGGACCCAAGTGAGGCCAAAAACAACAAAGGAATGAATCATGGAGAATTTGACTACACATGTAAGGCGTGATAGCTTTTAGCGGGCTCGATTGCAGTGGCTAACTTGTACCTGATAGAGGATCGAATTAACGACTGTCGTCGTAGCCGTCTGCTTATCGCTTTGGTACTACAGTGTACCACACACCAATTGGGCCTCTAGTTGGTTTGGCGACACATTAGTCTTGCCAATCTTCTCTAGACTGTCAGTGGTCGAAGAGTCACGCATAGATAATGGCCTCTGGGGAAATGAAATTTCTCTGGAATGAACCTTCTCTATTTCCCAGAATCTACGTATTCGCGCAAGTGTGTGCGCCTGTATTTCTTTCTACTTCATACCATAGTTTGCTGATATATCTTGTCCTATGGAACTCATGATGGGAATTCGCCTGATCGTTGGCCCGACGTTGGGGGTTGACTTTCCGAAATGGTGCTGAAAGGGACACAAGCCGAGCTGTTTCACATATGAGTCATGATGCTCGTGAATGCTCGTGATGTTGCGCACTGCATATCAACGGTGTGGTCTATTTCTCTTGTTCAATATTGTACAATAGTGCATGCGCCGTAGCTCGCTACCTCAGCCTCGGATCTCTTGTCTTTCATGTCACCCTTCTCAGCTACCCGTACTTGATTGACTGATTCCCACATTCTGTATCGTCTTCGCGCTTCATCTTGACCCGTGCCTTAGCCCCTATGCCACTTCTTTTACCTTACTCTCCACCTCACTGCGGCCAGCTGTCGTTCCTACTGGCCTCTGTGATATAAGGTCACCCTACAGGAATAGACAACGCTTGTGTCGCCATTTATCTGTGTGAGCTTGGTTCGAAGTTAGGCCCAATTGTGGGTACTCCGAACTCACAACCTCGTTCAGCACTTGTCTCACCGCCTCAGATGGCACCCCCTGTGGAATCCGCTCCGCCTTTGGTCTCACACGGACTCGTCTCCGTACAGTGTGTCAGGTGCAAAAAGAGAGTTCCGCACATGCGGCGAGCTGGCTCGTATCGCTCGAGATCGTCACGCATATCATAGCCCCTTCCTTGATCTCTTCAACTTCAACTTTGTTGAGCCGCGCTGTAATGACATGTGTTTGAAGGCGGAGCCGATTCTGGAGGGAGGGGGAAGAGGAAATGATAGGGAAAGGGTCCAAGAGCCAGGGGAACCCGAAGGCGAGATGACAAGAGCGAGACGCGAGACGAGTGCCATCTGAGACAGAGAGATGAGTCGACGACAAAAGAGCGTGTGCGTGTTGAGGTGCGTGAAAGTGAGAAGAGAAGGGTTGAAGGAGTCGGACTTAAGAGATTTCTAGGTGCTCTTCGCCCTGACCTTGAGAATCCCACAAATCGAACAGTAAAGGGAGATGGCCAAACAGTAGTATTCATTCAGCAAGAAAAGATATAGGAGAAACCCGTAGCTCAAGTTGTTGCCGCCACAGAAAAGGGTAAGGTAAAGAAAGAGAGTAAGTAGGGACGGTGGAACGGGACAGGGAGGACAATGAGACTTGTGTGGGGATGAAATGGAAGAGAATGTGATGGAACTTGAATAGCAGGGGGGACGGTATTGTGGCCGATGACACTGGCAGCCCACGCAGCAGCATTACAAAGGATCAGTAGATAATATAAATCTTGCCCTCACTGGAGACAAGGGGCAGCGTAGTAGAGTGGCGAGACGAGGCGACCGGCGAGTGACAGAATATTGATGAAGACGGGAGAGGACGTGAGCCATATGGCGCACTAATTAGAGATGTCAACGGACAATATTAGCCATGTGGTCTGCGTACTGACCATTGTTCTCACTCTTCCGTGCTCCCAGTCCTGACCACCATCCCGCGAATCGCACTTTTCTGTTGCCGTAGAGACCGACCACCGTTTACGAGCACACAACATCGTGGGGCCCCTTTCGGGTTCGTTGCGTTCCTGCGTCCCATGCTGAAATTATTTAAAGTAAGTAAAACTAAAAATCTCAACACGGACCAGAGTTCGGCCATCCTTCGTACAAGGGGGAGACTTTGACGCCTCCGAAGTAGAAGAAAGCGCAATCTCACGCTCAAGGTCGCGAACTTCTTCAGTGAGGTCAATGTCCCTGATCTTCCGCTTCCGGCGGGGGGCCTTCTTTTTTGGGGTTTTTTGAGGTGGGCTCCAGTGAGGTGGGCTCCAGTGGACCGGGCAGTGGACATGTAGCACATTCGTGAACGGATTTCATTGCGGATTTTTACAATGCGTTCAGGGAGAGGTCGGCGTGTGGACTGCTTGGTGCGCGCCATGCTGAAGGCGATTTTCTTCAGATAGAGGCCAAGCGAAACATTTTTATAGTTTACCGTCTCATTATGTCACCCCTTGTCGGTTAGGGAGGTCGACCATAATAAGTCGACACAAAATTCGACACAAAACTAACCCACAGTAGTTACAGTACAAAATATATACACAATTAGAGCCCAGTCCGCAAACTGACCGCGGAAATTGTGGCTCGCAACCTCGGTTTACAGAGTGGAGAATTTGGACACCCTTACTACATTCCATGGATTTACAACTAAAGAAAAGAATGAAGTTCTCTCCTCACGTTTCAGACCTCAGAGAGTGTAGCTCCTCCTTTGCGTTCCCCAGCGTGCCGCACTCGCGCGCGGCCTTAGAGACTTGAGCACGACGCGTCCTTGACCAAGGCGGCCACCCTTGCGAAGTTTCGCGTGGCGCAGAAGCGTGCACAGTTGTTTCCGACCCGACCACCCGTTACAGCGTGTTGCCCACTGTTTGCGCTCCCGACCTCGTCACACTCGCGCGCGGCCTTAGAGATTTGATATGGACGCGTCCGTGACTGCTGCAGACACATCTATGAGATCTTGCGCGGCACGGAGGCCTGCACAACCGCTTGCGCCACTTCACACCAGTGACCAGAGGTAGGAGTGCCCGTGCCGAGGGCCTGACTTGAATTGGGACCACACGCAAAGACGGGAGGAAAGTGGCGACACGAGCGCTGAGTATATTCATCTAGAAACCAGTGGTTTAAATATTGGGAGTCTGGTAGATACTAGATAAGTAGAGGAGGAATATTGTAAGGGTTGAGGGTGGCATGGGAGAACGAATCGGCAGAGGACGAGGAGACGATCGATACGTGGAATCGAGGGTGTAAGGCGAGACGAGTGGTGAGAGATGCAGAGAAATAAGGAACAGAGAGGTCGAGGTGGTCGGCGTGCACTAAGGTGCAAGGATTAGTATGGTAGAACAAAAGGGTCGACCGTACCTTTGGCAGAGACATGGGGTCAGCGTAACCCAGACGACCGACAAGTGGAAGCGACTTGATAGCTTCAAAGGGATGGTGACAAAGGCAGTGCGACGAGAGCGGTGTGGCGATGGACAAAGGCAATACAAGGCGCGGAGACAGGCATAGGAAGATTTCGGGGCGAGCGCCCGAGCTATCTTGACAGGATTATCTGGAGCGTGGCTGGAGCGTGGAGAGTAAGTTATAGTGCTAGCCGATCCCCCAGAGCAAGGTCATGCTGCCTCATGCGAACCGCGAGTTCCTGTGCCATCTATCCAGTTCAGATGCCGTGTTTAGTCCAGTGAGTGGTGACGGGGTGAGTCTGAGCGGAGATTCAAATGCCCATGACAGTGGACGCGTGGACGACTTGACATATCTCCCCGTCATGTCTCGTAGAGTCTCCACCATCAACTTCTCCGCTCAACATCCCTCTCTGGCCTCTTGGCCCATGGGCTCCTGAGCCGCGAGTCCCCTCCAGGCCGCTAAAAGCTCAGGGGAGCCGGTCTCTGCGCCGTGCGTACCCGTGTTATAGGGATTGCCCCCTCTGCCTGCTTGGCAACTCGCAGGCCGCGCCGTCTTATAGATGGTTAATCCGGTGGGCAGTTGGAGACCTGTTCCTGAGAAGCGGAAGCGAGGGAGGGGGGGGAGGTCACAGTGGACGCGACCTGGTTCAGCTTCCTCCTTTCTCTGACGCCCTTACCATCTCCGCCCAACGTCCCCCTCTGGCCTCTTGGCCCATGGGCCCCTGAGCCGCGAGTCCCCTCCAGGCCGCTAAAAGCTCAGGGGAGCCGGTCTCTGCGCCGTGCGTACCCGTGTTATAGGGATTGCCCCCTCTGCCTGCTTGGCAACTCGCAGGCCGCGCCGTCTTATAGATGGTTAATCCGGTGGGCAGTTGGAGACCTGCTCCCGAGAAGCGGAAGCGAGGGAGGGGGGGAGGTCACAGTGGACGCGACCTGGTTCAGCTTCCTCCTTTCTCTGACGCCCTTACCATCTCCGCCCAACGTCCCTCTCTGGCCTCTTGGCCCCTGAGCCGCGAGTCCCCTCCAGGCCGCTAAAAGCTCAGGGGAGCCGGTCTCTGCGCCGTGCGTACCCGTGTTATAGGGATTGCCCCCTCTGCCTACTTGGCAACTCGCAGGCCGCGCCGTCTTATAGATGGTCAATCCGGTGGGCAGTTGGAGACCTGCTCCCGAGAAGCGGAAGCGGGGAGGGGGGGGAGATCACGGTGAGCACCAGCTTGTTCTGCTTTTTCCTTTGTCAGATGTTCCTGCACTTCCGCCCAACGTCGTCCTGGATTCGTGAGCCGCGGGTCCCTCCAGCCCACTCAAAGCTAAAGGGCATCCAGTGACATCCCCAAAAAGGAAGGTGCCAAGAACATCACGTTTTTCTTGCCTCACAAAACGGGCGTCCCCGAACAGCATTCGAGCTCAGTAACCTTACTCTTAGTAATCGCAAATAAAATACTTTTATCGAAAAAAGCTATTTCCTTAATTGTATGCTTTGTCTTAGTCATCAAACATAGATCTCAGATGTTTTTTCTAAGATGTTACACAACTTAGACAAAACAATAAATATTTTTTATTATCTAATTAGGCTATATCGATGTTTTGTCTAAGTCGTACTACGGCGCGCGAAAACGTGGTGCGGCGCGGTGAACGCGGGCGCACGGAGACCGCGCCGGCCCTGCTTGGCCTCGTGAGCCCCTTCCCGCGCGAGACGGAGCGGCGTGCCTGCGTGCACCCGCCCTTCCGCGCGAATGGGGAAGGATGGGGCCGGGGGTCGCGTGCCCTCGCATGCCCCCTTCCCGCGCGTACGGGGCGGCGGCGTACCTGCGTGCAACACCCTTCCGCCCAAATGGGGAAGGGTAGGGCCAGGAGTGGCGTGCCCTCGCGTGCCCCCTTCCCGCGTACGGGGCGGCGCGGCCAAGGGGGAAAGGGTACTGGGGGCGGCGTGCCCGCGTGCACCCCTTCCGCCCGAATGGGGAAGGGTGGAGCCGGGGGTGGCGTGCCCTCGCGTGCCCCTTTCCGCGCGAACGGGGTGGCGCGAAGAGGGAAGGGGAAGAGAGCGGGAGCGGGGGCGACGCGGAGAGGCCGGTGTGCCCTCGTGCGCCCCCCTTCCGCGCGAATGGGGAAGGGAGGGGGGTGGCCAGCCTCGCGTGCCCCCTTCCGCGCGTACAGGGCGGCGCGGACAAGAGGGAAGGGGCGGGGCCGACGCGGAGTGATGGGTGAGAGTGCCCCCGTGCGCCCCCCTTCCGCGCAAATGGGGAAGGGAGGGGGTCGCGTGCCCTCGCGTGTCCCCTTTCCGCCGTACAGTGTGGCGGGGCCAAGTGGGAAGGGGAGGGGCCGGGGGCAACATGCCCTCGTGCGCCCGCTTTCCGCGTGCTGCGGACAGGGGAAAGGGCGGCGGCGGCGGCATGCCCTCGTGCGCCACCCTTCCGCGCAAACGTGGTGGCGCAGACGGGGGAGAAGGGAGGGCCCGGAGGCCGAGGGGCGGCGGGTGTGTGCCCCTTATCTGCCTTGCGAAGGGGCATAGGGACAGAGAGCCGATGCGAGGAGCGAAAATGTGTGTCAGCATTCTATGTGTCAGCAAAATGTGTGTCAGCAAATGCATCGTGTACTAGCGACTGCGGACCGCCGAAGGCCGTCTGTGTGCATCAATTTTCGATTTGCGCCAAAACGCGTCAGTAAATAACATAAGGAAGCGTGAACCTTTCGCCATCCTCGTCAAGTATGCCCCATGGTATATAGGTCACCTCCTATCTGTGTTTCCGTCCTTGAGCACGAGCGCAAAAAGAAGGCGAAAGAACCACACTCACTTTTCGATCATGGGGATGATGCCGTCCCTCCTCCAGTGACGTCTCCCAAGCGACTTGAACGACAAACATCGGAGTGTCACCGCGTCTTCTCGGAACTCCTGCTGGCAGACACCAGATGATCCGTCGGCCGACCAGCCAACGAACAAAGCCTGCTCGCCGTCGACTCCCGGGCGTGTTGCGCTAAGGAAACTGAGATCTGCTCGCTGGCTAGCGGGGAGGTAGATATAGGTGAGCATTCGCTGGATCATCCAAGAGCTGGATAGGACGCCTACCCTTGTTGGACAGGTACATGTAGAACCCGCGGCAGTTGTGCACTTGTTTGACTACTACCTTGCGCTTCAGATGGGCAGATCGAACTTCTCGAACCCGTCCGGGACACAGAGTAACGTGGCTTGTGCATCAATAAGATCGCTCCGCGTTTGGTGTTGAATTGCCATCGGCTTTTGAA
>JAKELI010000607.1:0-28216 GCA_021525025.1 Lactarius hengduanensis
CGTATCCCGTAAAGTAAAAAGAGGCCTTCGGTTAGGAATTCATTCAAGGAGATGGATTGCGGACGATCGGAATATATGTTGGATCGCTCAAGCAGGTCAACGGCGACGCGCTGGCTATGACGACCAGGATGCCCTGCCAAAGACACTTAAGTACATCAAATCACCTGGAGAGTGGGTGAGCAAATTTATGAAGAAACTGGAGGTCCAGAGTGTTACCATAGTCATCCTTCCGTTGCGGTGACGCTAGCCAATCGTTATCTGCGGCGCGTTGAATGTTGCCGACGAGAGGGAGAGGTAACCCTTTGGGGGAAGATTACGGAAGGTTCTTTGAGCGAGTCGTGCTATGAGCCAGAGGACAAGGCCAACGAGGGGAGTCGCAACAAGGAGGTGGATCATGAATGCGCTGGGAGTTGCTGAATCAGTAACCTCACGTCTCTTAAAAAAGAGAGAAAACGCATGAACGCAGATTGTGAACCATTCAAGTTAGACCGGTGATCGCTCGCTCTAGTGCTAGCTGCGCGAAGGACCCCTCGATAGACTCTTCCTTCCGTCCTTCCTCCCTTTCTTCCTCTCAACCACCACTTTGGGCCGCAAGTTCTCTGAGATAAGTGCCTCTTCGAAGCTTCTTTCTCTACTTAAGATTATTCCGAGTCATTTGCCGCGGGCGGGACAGCACACCGGACTAGACCGATTCCCATTCAAGCTCGCTGAGATCTAGACATGAATCGTCACATGATGAACGGATGGCGAGAACGTAATGCAGCACTGCCAGTCATTGCGAAAGGAAGAGTGAGAGCGAGAGAGCAGAAGGCAATTTGTCTGGGTGAGTCGTCCTCGGGATTCCGCTGAGCCTGAGTGCATCGAGTCCGGACTTCCAGCTACCTGCTTCTTCCATAATTACGTGGTACCCGCACACGCCAAGTAGAGAAGGAGGGGGTAGCCATGGATCAAAAAAAAAAAAAAAAAAGGAAGGAGTAGCCCTCCTTTCCGACCATCGGATACACCGAAAAGCTTATTAGGTAGGTGCTGAGCCACGCTAACTGGTCTACCTGTGATGTCGCCCACCTCCGTGTGACTTCTGTGACTAAGGAATTGTAACGGCAGGGAAAATGGGCGAGAGACTTGATTCTGTTGGTAAATGAAAAGGTTCGTCATTGGAAGGCTTGTTACAGTTACATTGTCATGCACAGGAGGGTTCGTTCTACGATACAGCAGTTTTCATAACAGTTGTCATGCCCAAAAATTAGCGATCATACGGACTTCCAAAACTCAAGAGCGGGGTTCATAGTTAAGTCGACTGGGAAATTCTCGATAAATTATGTTATCATACAGAATTGGGGTTATGGAATAGGTGCTTCAGCTTCACTACGCCGATGACAAATGATTTTCAAAACCGATAAGTAAAATATCAAATTTTATTTATTAATTACTACGATTAATTTCTGTGGGAAAGAAATTCGGCATGGTCACCAAGGTGCCTATTCAAACACCGCCTATACACCTAAAGTGGTCGTAACATGACAAGTGTTATGAAATCTGCTGTAACCCTCATCTCTCATCGTGGGGCACATAATAATTATCTTGTTGTATTGTACCTCTTTTCCTCAAAAGCCTCCTCGCTCACAGCAATTCTGTCCACATCATAGGTTGCCAGGGAAAAGCAATGAAACTTGAGGTAGAAAGTCAACAACGAAAGCAGGCAAGTCCGTACTGTTAGTATTGTTCTTCGTTAGTTACCTCTTAAATCCAGGAACTGGCACCTACAGGACAAGTCGTCATTTCGTAGTCGTCTATGGTCTACGCACGAATACTGTTCCAGTATAGACCCGAACCTTTTATTCTCTATCCTGTGGCGGCATACCCAATGTAAAATAAGGACAAATAAACGTTACTGCGAGATTACTGCGAAATGAATAGATAGCAATATAGTTAGTTACCACAGCGAAAATCCGTTTAGCCAGACGCCTCTCCCAGACTCAGATCCTCTGTGGTCTCATGTGGCTTGAAGCATACGTGGGTGACGAAAAGTTCTTCGAGCGTCTGGAATATTTCTTCAGTTTCCCGGACGAACACCTTGTGCTCCTCCAGCGTGCCCAAACGCATATGATCCTACGAAAACGAAAATTCAGACCCAAAAAAAAAAGAAGCGGTTCCGAGCCATTTCCGCTGACGACGAATGAATTGATCGAGACGGTACCTCGACAGATCTCCAACCCGCGATGTATGCGCCCCGCGAGGCGTCCTCAAGCGCGACGCCCCAGCTGAGCGCGATGAACCCGGGCATCTGCAGCGACTCGATGCGATACGTGACGCGGCGTATCTTATCCTGCGTCGTCTCCGCGACCGCCGCCTGCGCCCGGTACACGTCTATCTCGGTCACCGGCGCCTCGAGGCAGCGCAACGGGTTCCCGGAGAAGCGCACGAAGAGCACGAGCACCGGCGCGGTCGCGAGCGCCTGTCGCCGCTGCGCGAACGCAGGGTACGATGGGTCCTCCTCGAATGCGGCGGCGTGCGCTCGCGTCTGCCACACTGCCAGGGGAGTTTGTTAGACACGCCAACGGAGGACGAAAGAACATGCCGCCCCGACGGCGCGTGGGGAGCACTCGGCCATTGCTTCGCGCGCGCGTCGTGTTGTACGTTGTACGATGGCAAGAAGGCACTCACACAAGATCCAGTAAAACTCCTTCGGTCTCTCCACAGACGCGCCCCAGTACTGTGCTGTCAGGCCTTTTTCTCTGGACCGCGGTCGGTGAATTAATTCCGATCTGACACAAAAGGGGGCACGTGGCGAATGGGGGATACTTACTTCCGATCATGCGCGACGAAGTCCCGAACCTCCCAGAAGAGAGAAGGATAGGCTATACACTGTTCGGTCGCGACAAATCGGACGACTTCAACAGCGAGAGGTTCGGATTCCATAGGTTACGATAACAAAGGGCAATGCAGGGGGTAAGAGGGGTGAGAGGGGCTGTTGTATTTGACAGTCGTTGGGTATGGAGAGAATAAATGAGGCAGTGCCCGCGCCAGTGCTAATTGAATCCGCACTACAAGGAGTTATGGATTGGAAATTTGTTGCGATCATGTTGCGATCATTCCGGTCGTCAGACAGTCGACCGTGACAAACAGCCAATTCTCATTCTTGCGACACAATAAGATTTTCATCTTAAAAACACCTGGAGCACGTTAAAAGTGGTACTAGATGGCGTATGCCTGATTTTGTAGGGACCAGACAAGAGAAATTGAGGCGTCCGACAACCAGGTGCTGTCCGAACCAAGGTCCGAACACTGGGTAAGGGCTCGTGTTGTGTTGGGACAGTACTTTGCAGTGAAGGTGTGCCTTCCCATGTATTACGTAACTAAAGCGAGTACATACTGTAACTGTAACTTAGAACTTTCAAGCCGTGCAATGCAGATATACCCTCCAGGCGCCCTTCTGGTCACCATCTCCGGCGCGTACATCACTCAACTCGAGCACCCGCGCACCGGCGCCTGGACCCAGCGTAACTTCCCACCGACCGCGTCCTCGGCATTCCACCTCTGTCTTGTCGAGGCGAACACGCAACGGAGGGGGCTTCTTAACGCGGCCAACCCTCTCTTCTTTCCGGACCCGCGTCTTGTCCCCAGTTCCGTGCCCGTTACTGATCCCACCTCCTTCCTCATTGTCTTCTTCCTCTTCGGAGCCATCTTCTTCCTCCTCTTCCTCCTCCTCCTCTTCTTCTGACCCGTCGTTTTCATCGTCCGAGTCAGCAGAGCGGAATAGGCGCACATCCGAGACGCGTATGCCAGACTCGGACGGCGCCAGCCGCAACGACCAGTTACGCACGCCATCGCGCGCGTCGAGCGCGAGCCGACGATGCGTCGGCGTGATGGTGAGTGCGACCGAGCGCAATGCGGGGGTCAGTGCCGGTGCCGGTGTCTGCGCTGCAGGCTGAGCTGGGGAACTGGTCGTTTTACGGGCCGGCACAGATGGGTGTGGCAGCTGGGCGTTGGCAGGGCTCGATGCGGGTGTGGAGGACGGTCCGGCGACGGGTGAAGAGGTCGACGCTTGTACCTGCATTTCTTTTGCGGGCACTTTGAGCACGAGGGGCGTGTTTGCCTGAGGCGGGGATGCTGCAGCCGTCGAGGTCGAAGCTTGCGGAGGGGAATGTTGTGCTGGAGGTACTTTCAGTTTAATTTTTCCGTTTGACGGGCGTGGTGGGTCTTTGGGGGCATATTGCGGCACCGTGTATGGAGCAGGAAGGTCGGCCATTAATTTCGCAAAGTATTCCTGTAGATCTGATCGGTCGACGGCTGATCGAGGACGTCGAAATACGCACCTTGAGTTGAAGCGCCGCTTCCCAGAGAGGGGTGTGATCCTCGTTAAATTGCATCGCGTTGGAAAACACGAGCTCAATATCTTGCGCAAACTGGGCAGCATTTGAGTATTCTTTGCGCTTGAGGTGTTTCTGAAAGGAAGCTCAATTAAAGCCATCGATAAGAAAACATAAATAAAACTCACATAGATCTTCTCGAAGCTCATCGGGCGGGATATGGTCTTGTAGTAGATAGCCCAGATCTTCTTGTTGGGCAGTTCCATGAAGTCGTTCGACAGAGTGTTTCCACTACAGATTGCATGTTCAGAGGAAATGAAAAGAAGGTCAAGAAGGCCACAACGCACGCATCGTCCTTCTTAGCAACCAGTTTATCCAGTCTAGCGGAGAGCAGCCGGGCCATGACTTTCTTCTTCTTCGGTTCGCCGTCAACCCCATCCTTCAAACCGGATTCGTGCCCATCCTCTTGTAGGGGGTCTTCGTTGTGCCCCTCGGCTTCGTCTTTGGTGTCGCCAGTCATGTTGACGTACTCTCTTGAAGTTAGTTTCTGCGAGGGGAATGAGGCTATCGAATAATGTAAAACGGACGGGACACACGTGAAGGAATTTGGCATCGTTGAAAATCTGGCTTTCTTTAAGGTTGTACCGCTTCGCGTTACGGAAGCACTGTTCTAAATCGCTCTTGACTGCGATTAAAGACGTGTACTCTCCTATGTCGAGTTGAGACTTGATCTTGTCGAGGGCGATGGGTTTCTTTATGACGGTGTAATAGTCGGGGTACATTCGTTTGTTGGGGAGTCGAAGAAAGTCGGCTGAAAGTGAGCGGCCGCTGGGGGAAGGGGGACCATGGTGTGAGGAACAAGCTCAGGCGACAAGGCGCAAGTCAGTCACGCACTCCTTGTCAACCGCATCCTTCACCGTCTGCCACAGCTTCAAACCTTGCTCCTTCACCTGCTCTAACTTTGCGGGATCCTCTTGTTCTCGCTTCACGTTTCCTTCACCGGTTACGTCCACGTCCATGTCCGTCTCGGGCTTTTTCTCTTCCTGCGGTGGGGCCTCCTTGCGTCGTTTCGCTCGAGGGGCGTCAACATCGACAACACTGGCTAGCTTTCCGAGCTCCCTCTTCGACATATTCGTCAGAGAACAGAGAAGGGTTCGTTTTGCTAAAGCTGGGGAAATATTGGCGAGCACTTCGCGGTGTACGCCCCGATTCGATTCAATTTGGCGGGGCAAACGGTTTGCTACACGTGACACAGTGACACGATCCCGCGTCGATGTTGATTTCAACTTGAGTCTTGACACGCATACAAAACAAATACGCTACTGGCACAGGTGCGAGTTCTGATTTCATAGAACACTACTATGTCTTTTTTTTCTTGCCGCTGAAACCGCTTTCGAGTCCTTTGCAAGCCTAAGTCCATTTTTTTCATTGCGTTCCGTTCAAGGTTCCGTTTCCATGGCTTAAGTCACGATTGTCACATCACGTGATAAACGACAGTGCCACGGCCCGGGAAATCCCATGTAAGGACCACTCTTGGTGTCCTTGTCCTGGCGGGCTCCAACCTAAGAGATTTATTTATTTGATTGGGATTTCTCCTGAACGGCGAGCAATGGGGGTAGCGTCAAGGAGCAAGACGCGTGCCCCTATTGGCTTTCTTTGTGTGCTATTTACATCGCTATCGTAATACTCGCACGTTACACCGATCCGAAGATTACCGATATCGGACTTTGCCGGCTGGTGCCGACTGGGATTCCCTACACAACCAGTTGACGAAGGGGAAGCAAAATTGATAAACGTTACTGGATGAAGCAGACTGCCGGAATATCGACACCAAAGGCTGTGGTCGTGCGGCACTCACAATATCCTGTAGGTGGAGTTACTCAGCTTGATGCTTGATGGCCGAGTTCCATATTCCTCAGCCATCGTCCTCGTCTTGTTTCTATTTATTTATTTTCCTATTCTACCAACATGTACCTTTGGGTGGTGGAGACTACCTGTGTTACCTTTTTTTTTTTTTCGCCTCCTATTGCTGCAGTGGAGGCAAGAGTGGAGGCGAGAGGAGTTAGAAAAACCTATCCCGACACCCCAACCCTTCATTTCCTCAGTTCTACCTACGTTTACTGCGATCCTTACGGGCATGTATTATGTTACAACCTAAAAGTCCATGTAGTCAATTAGTGCTCATGACACCGCCTGGCTGTTTCACGCGACTGAGTTCTTCCCACGACCATGACTAACCTAGAACTCGACGATGGCACTGACTACTACACACTCCTCGGCGTCACGCGTTCCGCTTCTCCAGACACTGTGAAAGCTGCATATCACCGTGCATTACTCCGCATACATCCCGACAAGCAGCGGGAGAGCGCCGATAATCTATCACCGTCAGCAAATATCGGGCTAATCCAAAATGCATTTTTGACCCTCTCATCAACGACGCAACGAGCCGCATATGATGCACGGTGCGAGCTCAGTCGCAAGGCTCCGCGTCCTGCGCAAGTCGTGTCGCTAGAAGACTTTGATTTCTCGGACTCAGAGGGACCCGATGGCACGGTTTCGATCTGGAGCCTCACATGCCGTTGTGGCGGGATGTACAAGGTTACCGAGGATGATCTCGAACGCGGGCGGCATCTTATCGGGTGCGAGAACTGTTCGGAGGTCGTCTGGGTAGGATACGAAATGGTCGAAGAAGTCAGTGGCGAAGGAACGGGTTGACATTGACATTGGTATGGGATCTCAATGTCGTGGGGTGATCACTGAGGCTCACTTCAACCCCGATTAGCCCAGAAATACCAACCCCCTCCAATGTCGAAGTTGGTAGTGCTGGCGAGTGAAGAACAAATTTCTGGGATGACGTCGACCAGTGATACGACGGGTCGCACCCTGCGACCTCTCTTAACCGGTCGCTAAGCTTGATGACTTTGTCAGGAGGCATTTTCGCGAGTGTCACCTATGAGTTTTCCCATATCGTATCTCGGAAATAATGGCTTCCCGTCGACTTGCCATTCCCTTAACGCGAGACAACGGCACAGGCCCTGAATATGGTCGTCCCCCTCCCGACCTTATCGTCAGATACGAGGAAGGCGGAGTCGTGAATGTTTCTGTTTCGAAGCGGAAACGCGGACACGGTTTCACGCCCCCAAGCTCATGGTTGACATCACCCACGGTATGTCAGACCAGAAGAGATTGCGCAAGATGAAACGACGACTATAAAGACTCATTGTCGACCACGACATGTCCGCTAACATATTAGTGTACGACAAAGGCCGCGTGTTCTACAACGCCCTATCGGACAATCAATCAAGCCATTGCCACTCGCTCAATGACAACTACAGCGCCACACCACCCAACCGCACCTCGTTTTATCGTCGAAACGATCTCTCTTTCGACACCCCTCATTGGCCTAGCTGCCGACAACGTCACACTCCCCCGGATGTGTTATCAGAACTCCGTCTCCCAAGATCGCTGACATGGGGTCCAAACTGAATCGACCGACAACTACACCCCAGATGGATTCGAGCGTGTTACACCAGATCTCCCTGCACAATACTCGGAGATCGCTGAAGACGATGATGCACCCAGTGGACGAATCGCGCAATACGCCAGAGTTGTCGACTGCGCCATTCCCACCTTGCTGGTTATAGTAATGATGACCAACCGCGACGCATCGACATGTACGCTCGGCCTGTGCCAGGGACCCCCCAGCTCGTGGCCATCAACTCCACGATATCATCATGGAAACGTCTGAACGTCACGGTCTACTCCAACAGCGAATGAACGGCCCAGACGACTTGCGAATTCGAGCGGGTTTCGGAAGGTATCGGTCTAGGCTCAAGGAACAATGCTGCAATCGACGCCCGCAGGAGTAACTTACCTACGATTGGCGCAAGCAGCGGACCGAACCCCCACCCCTGTTACAAACTGGCTACTGGGACGACGAATACGATTACGAGGGTAGTTCCCCCGACCAGTTCGACTGATCAACATTGAGGGCAATAGCCAGCCTGTTCGTATGGGGAGGCAACGTCACTCCCACCTTCCTACGTCCAAATTTCTGCTCATCTCCGTCGCCCATGCACACTTGCTATGTCCATCTCTGTTTTCTCTCACGTCTGTTCGTCTCCATCTGTTTATTTCCATCCCCTTCCCGCGAGCCCTTTTGTAAAGGACTTTCCCTGGCTACCGGCTCTCAACTCTACTGTATGTACCATTTTTCCCTCTTCCATTCCCCAGGTCCTTTCGAGAGAAGACTCATGACACCATTAGTTACGCTACCAGTAGGTTAGGAATAGCTTCCGCTGTTGCGTTCAAATCGTTGTATGAACATTTATGCTAGCGAGGTCGAGACGACTCACCCCGGCCCCTACTAATGATGCTGTCCGAGCTCCGAGCTCACAGATTCCATCAAACTGTTAATGCTCTCGAAGGATAATCAACCTCATTTAGGCATCCCCGTGTCACTGCTCCCCAGATTAAGGAACGCCTGGTGTCGGCCTCAACTGATTTCCCAAAGAAGCTGGAAGAATTGCATCCGCTTTGAGACTCCGAGTAGAGTGCAACATACTTGGTGCTTTGCCGTTGAAGCCTGAAGTGCAGCAAGATGAGATGAGCGAACTGACCAACAGAGTCCTGCCCTTCTGGTGTGTGCGGTAACTGAGAGGCGCTGTTCTATTGTAGTACATTCAGTACTGTAATATTCAGTTGCCAGTGCCCGCATGCGGTACCGCCGTGACTTCGCTCGCTAACTTCGTTACCTTCCCATCCTATCCCACCCAACTTGAATCACCACCCACCAAGCGAAGTTAATCGCTCTCACCTTATGACCCTGGTCTTAAATGCTCACCCAAGTGCTCATCTTAATACTACACTTCATAATCTCAACACCTATCAACCTTTAAATCGTGTCACACTGGCATTGAATGAGAGCGACCTCTACTTGCGGCATGTGCGCTTCAAATTCCTCGAGTGTGACAGAAAGGAGACATTGAATTCAAGATGACGATAAATGATATTAGACATCCCTGTTACATCGCATATGAGGGTATCAGAGGTAATGAATGTGGTGGTAATGAACGTTAATGAACGAGTGGTGATGCAGTTACGCAAGTGACGCGAAGCCGACACGGTTGTTGCCAAGGTCGAACGCCGTGTATACATTTTGCAGGAACACGTCGCCAATGATCCAGAATTCTGCTATAGATGAGACAGCTCTATGGTGAAAAACGACGGATGGTGCTCACCAAGACCGTCTGACGCGCCAAAACCACCAACGCAATCGCCCGAGCCGGAAGATTCGGGACCAAGGTTGAAAGTCGAGGCACTAATCTCGAATGCTTTTCCAGAAAATGTAATGGAGATAGGCGTGTTAGAGTCGCAAGGAACTTCCCAGACATCAATCAGTCGATCTATGAGTGAGATAACTCCGTCATGAACATACTGGTCCAGGTCCCGTGCCCGGCGTCTTTCGAACCTGGGATTTGGGCATAGATGGCCTGCATACTCCGGGCGTCCCCAACGACTTGGGCGGTGCCGGTGTCAATGATGGCTCCCTCGCGCCTGACAACAGTCTTTCCGTTGACAGAAATACCGTCGAACGAGCCCTACCAGTAACCCTGCAACATATTATTGTTTAACCGAAGGCGTCATCGTCATCGTGTGTCCCTACCTGTGTGGTGACAGGCATGTAAGTGAAAGTGCCTGTATAGTGCGCTTGATTCGTCCCGCCGATGTAGAGCTCAGAACCTGACTGGGCGAGGTAGAAGCTGAACACTGGTGTGGAGATCTGGCCTTGCGATACAAGGCTTTTGAATACGGGACTGGCCCCGTAACTCGATAGGGACTCGTATCCCATGCCAAGAAGGCCGTCCGCAGGGACTGGAACCCAGTGGAGGAGCTCGTGGCTGCAACAAATTGATCCAAAAAAAAAAAAAAAGAGCTCGTGGCTGCACCGAGTCTCTGTGCAGTAGCCTGGCAGAGACATTCGTAAGTCATCATACCGTGGGATAAGAGCCGACCGTGTAGCCAGCGAGGGTAACAGTGTCAGTGTACTGCTCACCGCTGACTGCGGATCCGTCGCCATACTGATGTGAAAACGGCTCCCCGACATCGCTCGACGTAGAGCTCGCCGGGGGATCGTACAACTTATGCCCGGAGCAAGTCGAGTTGCAATCCGAGGCGGGAAGGAACAAGTCGCTGCTGCCCGTGTCAAAAATCACTGTAGGTCGCTCGGTTAATTTTGGTCACAGTAATCTGCCAGTGTCGAAACGGTGACCCGGGCCCACCAGTGTAGGTCACTGCGGGAGTACCGACAGTGATGGAATTATACCAGAGCTGCGCATTGTCATCGGTGAGCTGGATACCATTGCCTCGCTTGGGTGAGCGTTTCAACTTGGACGCGGAGGGTGATCTACGCCGGTATTCTTCTTAAATGCCTCGAAACCAAGCAGGATTTTCCTGCAAGGAGCTCGTCGTCAGAAAGGTCAAGAAGGTTCTATAAATGCGAAATACTAACGCAACAGTACACTGTCTGTTGGCCTGAAGCTTCAAGATGTCAACTTGAACGACACCGTCAATACTGACGAGTCCAGAACGCTTCGCTATAGGGATAGAGATCCCATCGCGAGGGTTCTCTCCGAATGGGGCCGCCGCAACGAGGAAGGGGAGGCCTGCAAGAACGAGAGCGGGGGAGAAATACATCTCTGCTACAAGAAGTGACCTGGCTGGGGACGCGGACTCAAAAGAGGCTCACACAGCATAATTCCATTTTATACACACGAAGGCGTACAGGGACTATAACTCCCAGAGCCGTCGGCTATGAATGCAAGTAGGCTAATAGCCTACAAGTACAATAGCATGACGTACAGTAAGCCACGGCCCACACAGAGAACACGGCATTCCCATGTGCTGTTTTCCAGAAAAAATGGGCCCTAGCACCAGACAGTGTAGCGTGTAGCAATTGGTAAACTTGACGAGTCCAAGAATCAGCTGGTCAAGGGAGATGTAGTCGTCAATTGTAAAAATGTCGGTAACCGAGCCACTTTCACCATTTATGGAAAGGCTAGCTGAGAGCGGAGGAACAAGAGGTGTAACCAAGGGGTGTAAGTGAGTGAGTCAGACTGCATCAGCAAGACAAAAAGTGACTAGAAGAACTAGATCTAGTTCCACTAGTCCCCTAGTTCTGACTAGGGCCAGGAAGGTCTGGCTAGCACTATGACAATGTCCCTAGATCTAGTCATCCGATTAGCAACCTAGATCATACTAGATCTAGGACAAAATATATAATTTAACTTGTAGTACTTGTCAGATGACATAATATCACATGTATTTGTCATTTGTCACCTATCTTATTTATTTATTTATTATTATTATTATTATTAATTATTAATTATTGCATCTGATCAGTGCATTATAAACAGCACTGCACAGGATTTGAACCGAAGACCATGTCAGCTGACATATTTTCCGAGTTGACATATTTTCCGAGTTGACATATTTTCCGAGTTGACATATTTTCCGAGTTGAACATTAACCACTACACAAACATGTCTTTACTATTTACCCTACTATATTTTATTTATGTACCAGGCCCTGCTAGAAAATCTTGTAGAGGTAGAAATCTGAATGCTAGTAGTGTTACTAGTAGAGTCATAAAAAATAGTAGAAATCAATAGAAATTTGAACACTGTTACTAGGTCTACCTAGTACTAGGCTATTCTGCTGGTGTGACTAGATCAACTAGGATGTTGTCTAGAATTCCAACAATAAAACTGGGGGTGCTGGCATGACTAGAATGTAACTAGCACTAGTCTATCTAGTCATACTAGTCACACTAGGCATTTCTAGCTGATTTGATCTTGCTGATGCGTGTACTAACTAGGGCTCCAACTATTTATATTTATAAACCATTTATGAGGGTTTATAGGGTTTACTATTTATGTTTATTTACGGCTTACTGTGTATACACTTCATAAAGGTTTATAAACAGTTTACAAAGGTTTTGGCAAGAGAATGGATGCTATTGGCTCACAATAGCCCCATATGGTGTTATAAGCCAATTAGACTTTTTGGCATTAATTAGGAACTCTGATAGCTGGTGACTTTGTCAGGCCTTGTCCATTTGCCTGCATTTGCCACAAATTTCAGAGTTTAAGTATTCTCAAATGTTTCTGTTATAAATTGCTCAAAATCCATTATAGACTCACGGTGAGTGTCACTCACCAACACATATTTCCTGTCATCATTATTTCCTGTCATCATATGGATGGCCTGTGACTTCCTGGCTATTCCTGGGGCAATGGTGTCAGTTGAACGTCTATTCTTGAAGTCCTGTCATCTTTGCACAGACCAGCGCTCAACTTTGAAGGCCAAGACTCTCACAGAGGCCATATGCACCAAGGAATGGCTGGAGGAGGGTCTTATGAGGTGGGACTGAGTGCTCTTTTGGTGTAGACATCATTTTTTGTGGTTCTGAATATAATTTGGATTTTTTTTGGTTTATAAACTGTTTTAAACTGTTTACATGGGTTTATTTACAGTTTATGTTTATTTACGATTTCTCTGTAAACGTAAACTAAACAGTTGGAGCCCTAGTACTAACCCTAAGTACGGTATGCGAGCGACCACCGTCCATTGAGTTAATTGTAGAGTGTACTCTCGCAGGTTTGAACGTCTTGCGTGGCGTTCTTGATTGTCATGATGGGCTTGGGCTTGCACTTCAACGTCACCTCTCTCTTCGTTCGAGTCTTAAGTGGGCCTCAGGCTGACTTCCGGCCCCCGGCAAGTCGTCGGGGGATATGTGAGGTGGTGGAGCGCGGGTTTTATAAGGGTGTGTATTTTCGCGAGGGCGTCCTTCCGTTATGCATTATGGGTCACACTAGTACTTAATGGGGAAGGGGGCGCTGCATGCGGAATGCGAGTGCGTACACCCCTCCCGCTCCGTCCTGCTTTGCGCGCTAAGGAGAGGATGGCGCGATTGGAGCACGCATGACAATGAGGGGGGAGGGGGGAAAAGGGCTGCATTAAGATGGGGGGACGCGATCGGGGAGGGGATGAGCTTGGGTGTGTCGATCAGAGGACCTTACTGGAGAAGGACGTGTCCAGTGAAAACAAATACATTCAAGGGGAATGTTGAACACTGAACACGCTTGGGTCAAAAAACCGTAGGAATGTCGTGTCTTAGAGCCACAGCGACGTTGGGTTTCACCGGTTTTGGAGTGCTTCCCCGCCCAAAGTTTTGGAAAGGTCTCAGATTTTCGCGAACTTTTGTCAGTGTGAGAAAAACCTCCAAAACAAACTTGCAGTAATCCCAATAGCCTATCCTATGTTCGAGTATCCAAAGACTGGCATCATAAAGATAGATAGGAAGTTTTGAATAGATTGAATTTTGTATCAGCCTTGGAATTATTCCGACTCAGAGGGATGCATCTGTTCTTGGCATCCTCTGTACGAATTCGCCTTACAGTAATTTCCCTTTTGACCAATCAGTTTGTCTATTTGGTCCGCGTCACTTAGGTCTTTGTCCCACACACCCGTCGCGATCGCTGTCTTATTAGCCAGAATCTATTGTTTTCACCTTTGACCGCAAATCACTGCTTACAGTCATTCGTGGACTGCTCTTGTTCTTGATGGACTTCACTTGGCAAGTCCACGTTTTGTTGATAGCAACGAGTTATTGACAAACATCACTGTCAACGTACGATGCACTGGCAGTTGATACAGACTGCATGCTATGCTGAACTTGAAGGTGTTCGACGCATACGATAATAACGGGTAAATTCGGTAATATTGAACGGCCCTTGGCAAACGGAAGCGCACTGTTCTTTTCGACACCACCGATCATAAAGGGTGATTGATGTCGTCATCGTGGTTGGTTTTCCACGTCTTGCCGCGTTGTTACGTTCCAAGATTCCAAGGCTGTCGGGTTCTTGACTTGTCTGTAAAAAAAAAAGAAGAAAATATCTTGGCGGAAACGTTATCCGCCTGTTCTCGTTCTTTATCATTGTTTGTTTCAGCTCTTATCAATCACCTCTCGGCGATCCAGCACAACATATCTGGTGCTCGCATATCTGGTGTGCTGCGGCCAAGTCCTTGCCAAGCCGTTACAATGTGGTCAGAACGATGATGTCGATGACACCGAACGATAGACAATCAACGATCACTATTCGATAGGCTACAGCGCATTCGGGTCACCAGGTCAGCGTTTGGTACCGTTGAATGATATCCACAGCTGACCGTTCAATCAACACACTGCGGTATCGACACACTCTTGCCAAGGCCCAACTAGAAGCCAAGGCTTGGGCAGTACAGCTGGAACAAAGGTCCTCAAACCGTTGTCAGGACCCTTTCCATTCATTGTGGAATATGTTGCAGACGATACCATCTCTGGTCCTTGGCACTCTAGCAGCCGAGACGAATAATTGTGTTGTCACGGTTGCAGTCCATGCGAACACCAGAGCTCATGCTTGGCATCGCCGCCACAACTGCGAAGTCGATAATTTGGAAAATTGATTGTGTCTCTGCTGTTGCCCAACTGCTCTTCCTATTAAATGACGCAAATGGTCAAGCGCCGCGGTAGGCGAGTAGCCGACGTCCGTTGTCCGGAATCCAGCTCTAAGAATACGAAAAGGGCGATGCACGAACCTCATTTACTTAAATACCCCCGTCTTGGCAAGAGAATCCCTTTACAAGTGCCCGCGTTCATCGTAGCTGCACGCTCCACTTCATTTCACTTCACTTCACTTTCCATTTCCTTTCTTCGGTTCGCTGGTCGAAACCGCTGGGCTTTCTTAAAACCTGCTTTTTTTTAGCTGTCATTTTCCTCATCGATCCGATATCCCTTTCCAATCCCTTCAAGCCATGGCATCGCAATACCCAATGGTCCCCTCGTACTACTATGACTCACCCGACTCCACTGCTCAGAAGTTTGGGGGCGAAACGAGTGCACGTCGTTCGTCCGTCACCTATGCCGCGGAATTTGGGGAGAAACCGATAGTGGATCCTCAGGAGCCGAGTGGCACCGCTCCGCGGGTGAGCCGGCTGGCGCGACGGATCCATGGATGGTCCTGGCAAGCGGTATTAGGTTTCCTTGCGCAATCGGGGGTATCGTTCGCTTATCTCTTCGACAGTTCCCTGTAGGCATGGGCACCGGTGCCGTCTATGTTACTCTGTCAGGCCTGAAGCAGCATCCGCGGGCTTTGACGACCGTTGAGACCATGTTTTTCTTCATCAATCTTTCTCTCTTCCTCCTCAACTCGTCGACGCTCTTTCTCCAAGTATTATGTACGATTAATTTGTCCTCTACTCTTTCTCGGTCTTTGTCTCACTGTGGACATGGTGCAGTGTATCCGCAGCAGTCCAAGCGACTAATCAATGATCCAGTCAAAGGGGTCTTTGTTCCTCTCATAGTAGGATCAATCATTATTCCCCAACTGGAGGTTTAACATCGTACTCAGGTTCTTTCGTTCGCAACTATCATAATCGGTACGATTAACTACGGGGTGATACCCGGGCATTTAAACCCTGAAGGAATATACGTGCTCTTCTGGTAAACTACTTTGCAATCGATCGCCGTACCTGTTGACGCTGACGATTCGCAGGATATATGTTTTCCTAGCAATCCTAGTGTGCTTCCCGATGTTGATGATCTGGTACAACAAGCCGCATGACGTGAAGACATTTACACCTGCTTGGGCCTTTCTTGTTCGTAGTTGATCACGTCTTGCATCAGCTCATCTTTCTCACTACCTCACTTTATCAAAGATCTTCCCCATGGTGAGCCCGCTTCTCGCCCGATTCCAGGACGGTGCTCTGACACAGGAAACGTAGATGCTCGTTGGTGTTATTGCATCTAATGTTTTGCGCGTACTAGAGCCCTCCGACACTCGCGCTGTTGGCGTGTTATTTGTTGGCTACTTTTTCCAAGGCGTCGGCTTCTTCATGACCATGTTCTACATCTGCATCTACATTCTTCGGTATGTATTTGTTCTCGCGCGTTTCTCTTTTGCTTGTGCTGATTGAGCACTGTTGGCGTTCGTTGGCAGCATTATGACGGTATGTCCGAGAATTTGCCAAGTCCTCTGCTTCCAGTCTTATTTGTCATCGCCTGCAGACGGGCTTCATGGAAGGTCACCAAGCAAACGGAGCTTTCGTTGCTTGCGGCCCTCCGGGATTTACCGCACTCGCACTTATTAATCTCGGATCCCATGCACGTAAAATGTTACTAGTGACCTTTTATCCCTTGCTATCCGCGCCGCCTACTTACTTGGGATGGTTTTTTTATCCGTCGTATTCTATTCTAGACTTCCACAACACGATCTCGTTTCCCCTCTCGCCGGTGAGATCTGGTTCTCGTCGAGCGTTTTGGCTGGGCTCCTCCTCTTTGGTCTTGCCGTATTCTTCTTCGCATTTGGCGTTCTTCCCTACTGGTTCAAAGTACACAAGCACCTCAGCGAGATTCTCGGATGTCAGTACTGCTCTCTCCCTCTACTTGTCATTACCGCCCCACTTTCCCCTTTACGTGTTGATATGACCTGACAATGTTCCCATTCCGTTACAGGTTGGGCTCTGACATTCCCGAATGTGGGATGGATCTCAACACTCCGCGTCCTCGGTGATGCATTGGACATTCCCGGCTTCTTCGTTGTGCACGCAGTTATGGCCGTCTTGATGTGCATTGTGTGGTTGGTTTTGTTTTCCCTGACTGCCCTCGCCTTCTGGAAGGGCAAGATCTTCCTCGCGGCCGAAACGGACGTTCTTAGAGACGAAGGACGCATCCGGGAGGAGACCGTGACTGCCTAGATATAGTAATACTACATCCCGCCGTTCTTTTTCCGTCTTCTTTTTTTACCGATGGCTATACTCTTATACCCTAGAGTTGACAATGGAACTTACCCTAGACAGATGGACTATGTATACCTCGTACGCACAACATTGGACACTGGATGGATCCAAAAAACAAAACAAAAAAACATTGGACACTGGTCCGATTTCGTCACAGTGTAGAACATAAAAACACTCATGCAGTCTATAGGAGGTCACAGTCATAAATTGTGCTCTGCTGTAGATAGAGTTTCATCAGTGCTCGTCGTATTGTGACTGTCACCCAGAACGGCCTGTCCACACCAAAAAGGCCATGGCGACTCGGACGTGTGAGGCTTGAGTCGGACAGTGCAGTGGCAGAACCCGTAGACACCGCAACAACGCGTTGAAGGGCTACGGTACTTGGCGGTTCAGAAGTAAATTGTTGAGCGGCGACCGGATGGATATCTGGACCCTTGGCGGCGCGGCCACAGTTGGTCCAGGTTCATCTGTTCACCCCCCCATCGTACGCCGCTGCAGCGACCTGGCAAGGCTCATTGCTGTATAAGCACACAAACCCTTTTCGCGGGCGTAAAAACCCTTTATCCATGAAGTATTTCCATGCGGGAAAAAGAATTGGATAGAATTTTATTCAAAACTTTCCTGAGGTGTGCTTGATCATATGGTATATCTTCTCAAAAGCCAATCTGTGCCGCGGCATACACTGGTAGGCAGTTGAGAACAAGTGTCGCTGAGTAGAACGTGGCCAGGTAGGTTCGCCTGCACGTGCCGAAAGAGGCCAAATGTATCATGTTAGTACTTGCTGACTAGCGCCGACTGCTGCCAAACTGTGGAGTGGATGCATTCTGGGATGGTGTCGAGCCTGATTCAAGGCCTGATTGTCTCAACGTCGTGGACCCCTTCCTATCAATCCAGGTACGTTGCAGGATTCCGCATGGTGCGAAATTTACAGTGGTGCCTTTCAGGTTTGGAAACAAGCCAAGGACGCGTACAGGTGCAGTTTGCTAATTTGCTAAACAATGAACGTTGCTGAGATCTGGGACGCAAGGGGTTGCGCATCGCGCGTAACTGCGCGAATATGTTCACCAAAATCAGCCTCGGCACAATCGAGGGAGTCGTCGCCGTAAGGATTTGCCTCTCGGATGCACGAACCCACAACTTGACTTTTGGAATAAACGCTCAGAAGGGCTCAGAACTCGGGACGGGCTCTTCAGAAGCACAACATCTGGCGGACAGGCACCGCGTCACTCGTCGCACCAGATTCGCGAAAAACGCAAATGCCGGTGTGAGGTGAGGCGACAATTCGATTAGGCCGCGATCGTGAGAAAGCATGCTGTGAACATGACCTAGACGCGCATGCCGCATGTTCTGTTCTTCTCGCCTGTCTTGGTCACTGGGTAGGTCTTCAGGTGACTTGCATGGGAAGGCAAGTGAGGCACGTGCGAGAAATGAGAGAGAAGAGTGGTGATTGAAGAAGACCAGAATGGTGTTTCTGGTCTTTGACTCCCACTATTTATACATGAAGAGGGTCGCTTTAAAGCTCCCCTTGAATCTGTACTACTACTAGCAATAATAGCTCGAACCCTACTATCGCTGTACCAGGAATGAGTCATGTGGCCATACTGGCATGTGATACTGTACTACGCATGTCCATGACACATTACTACTTACTAAGGGAGTTATAACTACATAGTAAGCATCCACTTCTCCAATCGTGACATTTCCACACTCTGATCATGCCAACCATTGAGCCCACTCTGATCACACCAATCATTGACTTGGAGCTTCTTTATTCCTTTGCTTATCATCGCATTATCCTTTGCCTAGAACACTATCACATGAAGACCATGAGCCCAACATATATAAGGAGGTGTTCCTCATTACCTCAGACACAGACTCCTACTTGATACCACCTTCAACTTCCACATGCTAGTACTCTAGCTCCTGTAACTTGAACCTGAAACTATGCTTCTTTAGGACGAGATCGCAAGTCTATGCAGGGCTCCGCCAATGGGCGTTTCTCGGCATAGTCCGTTCGACGCGATCATCGTGATTAGGCCAGGCAGACGGCCTGCCATTGTGTCGGGGAAACTCATCCAGATCCCAAGTCTCCCGAGGCCTCCGGTCGTCCCAAATACGACTTGTTGCAGTTCCCAGCGAAGAGACCGTGCAAGTTCTCCAACAGAAACGATCCGCGTTAGTCCCACCCCATCGCAACTGTAGTGCTGGATCGTTGTTGCGTGAATGAATACTCGGCTGCAATTCCACCATAGGAACGTCTTCGGGTGCCACGGGCATGGTTCCCCCCAGAAGGGGTACGAAAGTGTGGGTCTGACTCTCACTGTCCCCCTACAGCCTAGAGACCGTAGTTCGACAATCAAACCAACGCCACTTTCGTCGTCGGGTTAGCAAAAAAACTTCTTGGTTCAGGTCTGGACGCTATCATCTCATGCCAGCGATTCAAGTCCATCACCGCGCGGCGCATTGGCCATTTAGCCCCTTGGCAGATGTTGTTCCGCCGGAGGCGCACGGTGGCTACGTGCGTGCGTGCGTGCCATGCGTGTGTGTCGAGATTTGTTTTGCAAACGTCCACACAACTTTTTTTGGGCGGGGCGCCGACGTCACGCACGCAAGTCGACGTATCATATTTATCGGATTGCGGCTATGATAAGATGTGCTCGAATTTTCGCGCGCACTGCCCGAAGGGCGGGTTGTAGCCCCAGATAGAAGCAATCAGGTAAGCGAGTGTCGTGCCAGATGCGCGGCGTACAAACCCTTGTACTAGTACAAACCATCCGAATGCTGTACTTGTAACCTAGCCCCTTGTTCTATGAACTTCTATCGAAGAGTAATGTTAAGCGCTACACAAGGTGCTACATCTAGTGCTACATCCTAACATAGGATTATGTAGGACCCCACGCCCTTCAAAATTATTTTTTCATAGCCCTTCGGCGCGAGCCTGTCATGGTGGTTAGACACGTGACCTCCACTGGCGCGACGGGGGACTTTGTGGTTGTCGCCCCGATAAACGTCGATGAACGTTGAACGTTCGATGAACCCCTAGCCGCAACATCCTTACCATACATCGATAATAGGGTCAACATGATCGGGTCAGTTACCAGGTCACCCTCGTTTTCATCGAGGCTGCGCTCCAGGTAGATTGTCACGTTGGCTTTCTACATTCATCAAAGCGTGTGCGTTTCACGACATCAAGTGAGTTCATTTCCACTGGGCTGGGCATTTGGGCAGGCTGTCAAGCGCGTCAATCTTCATCTAACTCGAATCATTCGGATTTTAGAGGGCCCCTATGGTCGAACCAGCCTGAGCCTCATGTCGTGTCCATGCTGATTGCGGCAGGTGTCTCGAGAAGCAGTGAGATGATAAGCATGCACATGGTGCCCAATGTCCATCACACCACAATATCAGCATTGTGTTTTTCTTGTGGCTTGACTTCGGAAAACGATCTTCAGTGAGACCGGCGGCGGTGGCTGTGAGTTCCGTACCGCTCCGAGTGGGGTCGGGTTGGTGGCTGTGACACAGCGCCCTTTGGGTCCTGTTCAGTGACCATGTGGTGTGGTGTTCAGATGAGATTCAGAGAGCACAGAGCCAGTGAACCGAAGTAACCGTGATACAGTGACAGTTGAGATCTTGAGAGAGCTAGCGGAACTTCCTCAGTGGGTCGCTATTCTTCTTCCCGCCTCTCCCACTCCCACCGCCCCCAAACTTCCCTCCCCGCCCTCGTCCCCGCCCCCGCCCACGTCCGCGCCGCTCACGACCCTTCGAGAATGGCACAAACGAAGCAGCATCGTCCGCTTTGTCTTCTGCACCCGCGACAGTCGCCGTCACCGCCGATGCGACCCTCGGCATCAGATACTTTGGGATATGTTTCATGTGCGGCTGCACCAGCGTCGGATGCAGCGGCTTGTCGTGCTTCAAATATTCGAGGTCGTTTGGGTGGTCTTCGAAATGAGCCTATCGCGCGCACCGACAATCAGCGCATGAACACCACGAGACGAGGGGGACGAGGGGACATACCTTGAGCTTCTCGGACGCGAGGAGCTCCTGCTTGATCTCCTTCAGCCGCGCCTCGCGAATGGCATACCGCGTCACCGCACGCAGCGCGTCCTCCATCCGGTAGCGAAACGCCTCGACCTGCTTCTTATCGAACGCGTATTCGCGCACCCGGTCCTGCTGTGCGCGCGCGATGCGTCCCCATATGTCCTCGTCGTGCTGCGTGCTCGGCACGCCGCCGACTGCCTTGTGCTTGCCATACTCCGACGCAGGAAGCACAAAGGACAGCGCGGTCCCGCTGCGCCCCGCCCGCGCGGTGCGCCCCACGCGGTGGATGTATGCGCGCGCCGAGGACGGCAGGTCGAAATTGAGCACGCAGGCGACGTCCAGGAAGTCGACGCCACGCGCGACGCCATACTCGGCGTCGCGCTTGGCCCCGCGGCGTTTTTTCCGCGGGCCCGATTTGGATTTTTGTTTAGCGGGTGGGGTGGGCTCTCGTTTGCGTTTGCGTTGGCTAGGGCCAGGGTCGTGGTCTTCCTCCTCTGCTACCCGCTGGGTCGAGACGACTACAGTCGTTTAGTCAAGATTGGGCTTAGAGATCCACAGAGACGTACACAGTTCCTCATCTGATTGTCCCGAGGCGTCAGGATCTTCCCCGCCCTCGTTGTCTTGCTCGCCGCCGCCCTCATCCGCTGCGATGATATAATCATACACCCCTTTGTTGAATTCTTGCACAGCGTGATATCTATCTCCGTATCAGCGTTGCTCGTCACGTTGAACCAATTCGCGCGCACCTCGAGTTTAAAGGTAACTCTGAGTTTAATACACAACTCTTTATCGAAAACTGCTCCAGGAATAGTTTGACACGATAGCACCTGTCGACATCATTGACAAAAATAATACATTTCCCCTGAATGAGTTTGAGTTTGAGGATGATGTAGGTCAATAGGAATTTGTCGACTTCTGTCGTCCTTCGCGAGTCAGCGCCATGTTCACACCCAGAGAAGAAGAAAAAAATACCTAACGACATACTGAGTCAGGTCAGCAGCACCGTCTTCGTCCTCCTCCAGCTTTAGCGTAACCTGAAGGGCCGATTCGTCACGAGACGGGGAAGGATAGATAGAGAAGGGAGACTAACGGGGTTTCGCAGAGCCAGACCTTTCAGCGTCTCCACGTCGTCGGTCATAGTGGCGCTCATTAAGAAGCTTTGATATACTTTTGGGAGGAAATTGCCGCCGAAAATGGAGCGAATGTCTTCATCGTGACCGTAAGACAGGATCAGGTCTGCCTCATCGATGACGAGCGATTCGAGATGGGACAGTGACAGAGTCTCGAGACAGATAGAGTTAGATGACAAGGCCAAAGGCGAACGAGTACTAGACTACCTTTGCCTGAAGCAACGCGAGAACCTTGGAGGGTGTGCCGATTACGACGTCTGGCCGATCAGAAAGCAAAACCCTAACAGCGCGTTCTAGCTGGTCAGCAGTTTATCGAGGAGGTGGGGTTACAAAAATTGGAACAGCGGCAAACACACCGTTGCAACTGTGACGTGACTCCACCGGCGACGTTGACGAGCGAGACATCACCTTCGCAATACTTAATCAATCCCCGAAAGTGTCCGAGGACCTGTTCCGCGAGCTCGCGGGTAGGCACGAGGATCAGTGCCCTGGTACACTGCCGCCGCGAATCGTCCTCGTCCTAAAGGGCAAGATGAGGGGAGGACGACCTAAATAAGGAGGGAAGCGCAGGGCGCACCTACAGCTGCAGCGGCCTTGGCATTAAGGAGCTTCTGCACGAGCGGTATGCAGTACGCAGCGGTCTTGCCGCTCCCAGTGCGGGCACGGGCGAGGACGTCGTGGTTTTCGAGCGCGAGGGGTATCGCCTTTTGCTGGACGAGGGTGGGGCGAGAGAAACCGAGATCCGCCAAGGCGCGGAGGATGAGAGGGGAGATGAGGTGGGCAAAGAGCGCGAACGTAACAGCCTCTTCAACCATTCTGTCCCGTCTCTCTGCGTCGTTGCGTCGCGAAAATCATCGCGCACGTGATACGACACTTTTCAATTTATGGTGTTTTCGCACGCACTGCAGGTTTCCAAGCTTCACAAACTATTTTATATCCCCTTTTGTTACCCACTTCTGTTATTTCTGTACATGCCAAGCTATCTTATAGGTTGTTGCCGACTTTACTACACCCGTTTCAGAGTCGTCTGCCTTTCATCTCCCCGGTTTGTTTGGGAAGTTCAAGTTGATGGCGACGCAATATCACCAACTGAATGTCCGCGGCAGCCTTCTTGGAGTCAGCGAACAGACACAAGTCTGGTGGGACGCACAAGAGCAACAGCAGAGAATCAATCAGTATTGCATGGATTCGATCCAAGCGCGGTTATCTTTGAGGCCTCGAGGCCGCCGCCGTGACATTCAAAGGCAGGTAGTCTTTCAGCAGGGAGATCAGCAACTTTTCTCGAGGGGGGAGGTTGCAGGAGAGGAGAGGAGGGTGGAAGACGCACAGGCGTCGAGCAGCTCGTGTCACCCATGGATTTAGGGTGCCTGTTCTGGAAGAATTGGAAGCCAATCGCCTGCGGCACTTACACAAATTACAAAAAGTGAGAAGGCTTAGTAGGTCGCTCGGCTGCGGAAAGTACACCGAGCCGAGAAGCATTTACCGAAGAGTGTCCGTAGAGGCACGCCGCGACCTCCCATGCTAGCTGGGGGAGCCCGTAGCCGAGCGCGCAGGGAATGGTGTCATTCATCCTGGTGAGTTGGCACGAGGCGATCAGGAGGTCGATGGCTAGGGACACGGGGATAACTGCCACCATGTTTCGTTGAGATGGTGGAGGGCATATCGTGTCCAACCCAGGCGATGACGGGCTCGAGTCTGTTTGAGTGCGGCGAAACCCGGACAAGCCTGCGACCTTCCCATCGACACGTGTGTCCCATATCTACGGCTGGGCAGTAGCACGTCTGGGTGCTACACGCACGGGGGAGAGAACTTACTTTGTATACCTGGGATCGCTAACCTCGTAGAGCACGTCAGTCAAGGCGCTCTCGTTGTGGCTTTAAGCCCCACCACGAGAACGCCTTGATTGAAGTTGATTGCAACGTGGAGGCCGATCGTGGCGCCAGCAAGCGACCCAGGTTCTCCCAGTTCTCCAGGACAGAACGTCCGGCTTTGGGGAGATCGTATGGTGCATCTTGGCACTGGAACTGAAATAGAGAGCGCTGATGCGAAATGGAGGGAACAGATGCACCGTGAGTTGTGAAACAGCCGAGGTCGCTACCAACAACGCGTGAGATCAAAGGATGACGTCGAGTCTGGGCCCCGCGGGGACCCTCGGCTCAGACCTCTGTGCGGACCCGGGCGCTAACCTGTGCCCTGCTCGCTGGCTGTGTGTTTAGTGTAACTTGTCCGTCTTTTCGAAAACGAAATATTCCAGCGATCAGACGTTTTTTCTGACCCTCCTTTTCAGGGGTTGCTCCGCCTACAGTGCCAGTGCCAGTGGGAGAACTGGCATATGGGATTCGATTTGTCCTTCCCCACCGAGGGCAGCCAGAGCAGCGGTATTCCCCATCTCCCCATGATGTCGCTCTTCCGCCTCGATGCGAGGTGCGGGGCCCATAGCTGAAAGGGGTTTGTAAATGATTCTCCCAATTATCGTAGATTGGAGTAGAGTAGAGTCAACATGAATATGGTAATGCTCAAAAAACAACCTTCCAAAAAAGGAATTTGCAAAAGAGAAAAGTGTGCTCGACTTGGTGTCTTGGCCTGCGACTTGGTGCTCGAAATCCCTAATGTTAATTTGTACATAGCGCCTGGCTCGTTGTCGCATTCCTTAGACGCCGTCGAACGCCACTAATTGAGGACACGGTCCGACGTTTTCTCAACAGTGGAGTCGGACTTGGTGGTCATTCGAATTTTTATTCCGTCGTGCAAAAATAGTACTTTCTGAGATGCACATGACACCGTGAGTGATACGATAGAGATAGGATGGTCAACATGGTCCTTAAAATCAAGCCGTCTATCCAACGATAGCCTGCAACTTCACGAAGTCTGGCGTGCCGAACCCGGTTACCTGCGTGCGCGTAGCACAAAAAGATCAATTATCAGTTATGGTCGCCACGAAGTTACGGAGACGCTTCGGTAGCGCGATACGCACCGGGTCCCATCCCGTCACGGCAGAGAAGCCTTGCGTACCACAGCCCGGGTTTGACCCTGACTTGATGTCGTTGAAGGCCGATGCGCTCGTGTAGATCAGAGGGTTCAGGAACCCGAGCGGTGCCTTGCCTTGGGAAATCAAAAAGTCGTTCAGGAGCGAGAAAACACCTGCCACGGTCTGACACAACGCGGTGAGTTCCGTGTTCTGTGGCCCAGAAGAAGCTAGGGGGGGAAACGTACGGGCGCTGAACAACTTGTACCGGCGACGCTGATAGTACTTCCGCCAACGACGACCTGGAAGTTCTGCGCCTGTGCAGCAATGTCGGGGTATGCGCGGCCGTTAGGACTATATCCAGTATCCGTCAGCCGTGGAAGGAAATTTCGCGTATCCGAAACTTGGAACGTACTTGAACAAGCCTTGGTTCTTAGTGCCGATGCTCGTCAGGTAGTTCGCGACGGTCGTGCTTTGGTAGCTCGGTCGTGTGAAGTAGTTCGAAAATCCGCCGCCGGAGAAGCTCACTGCGACCTCGGGGTTAATGCGAGTCGTGCCACCAACGGACGTGACGAACGGGCCTATCAAAGGCAGCGTCAAAACGACGTGCACCACCAGGAGACAAGTGATAAAACTTACAGGATGTTGGGAATTCCGGTAAGAATTCGACCTTGTTCGTGCCGTCGTTCGTCTTGCAGTTTCCGCCACCGACCCCTTCGTCGCCACTCGAGAAGAAGACGCTAGAGCCGCGCGAGCCTAGCTGCGCGAACAGGTTGCACACGCTCGTCGCGTAGTCTAGTGGGACCGTCTGCTCGTCGTCTCCATACGAAGTGCTGATCGTCTGCGGGATAGACGTCCCAGCCAGCACAAAGTTGAGCCAGTCCAAGTACGGTTCATTCGTGTTTGTAGGCGTGTTGGAATCGGGAATGAAGGGCGGAGAGCCGCCCGTGCTCCAGTAGGTGCTCGGCGTCGGGAAGGCAATGGCTTCGGCATATTGGATATCGAGGTTAGCCTATGTGAGAGGAAAGACAAAAAATATCAGCGGTGATGGATCTAGGCCGAAGCACGTATTATTTTACCTCCACGCCAGGGTCAGTCTGATCGTTTCCACCTCCCTTGACCGGCACGACCGTGAACGCCGCGGAGGCCGCATCAGGGCGGAACCGGTTCATGAACGTCGTCAGATCCGCGTGGTTCGCAAACTCATCGAGGTAGCCTGCGATTCCGAGCTTGTTGCTCGACGTCGCGGCGGGAACGTACGCTGCTGTATTGTATAAAGCACGCAAGCACGTCGGGGTAATCGTCGTCGCGCAGCTGGCTGGCACAGTCGCAGCCGAGCCGGGCGTGGCATTTGCAAATGCCTCCCGCAGCTGCTGGTCACCGTCCTGGAGCGTTGTCGCGTTGGGCTGCAGGTGCATCGCTCGTCGCATCGCCCGGGGTTTACCGAAATACGTGGTCGGTGCAACGGTCTGCACGACCTTGTGTAGCGCCGCGGGTACGGAATAACCGATCGTGCGGAGAACGGTATCGTTCGTCTCGGCGTGTCGGTAAAGCTGGTACGACGCGCCGAGCAGATCGTTTGCTTTCGACACGGGCACTCCGACGAGCGTCAACCAGTTGCCGCCGTGTGTCGGCGAGACGGAGGAGGAGGGGACATCATGGTGTTCAAGCCAGGAGTTGACAAGCTCCAATGTGTCGGGGTGCGGCGCGACGAGCTCGGCAACTTCCTCCTTGGACAGATGCATGCGATATCTACCCAGTCACATATGTGTAAATATACACGCGGGAGAGGGAGGTGAACGTACTTTGGATGAGCAGGGTCGCTGATTTCGTACAGGGTGTCGACCAAGGCGTTCTCACGCTCGGGTTTGAGTGCAATACGGAGGTCAATCGTACTTCCCCTCGGGTGGGTGGCCTTGACATTCCCAGTTCTTTGGGACAGTGTTCCATGCGTGCTTCACTTGCAAGTCATCCCAGCGCGGGGCGAGGGGAGACGCAAGGGTGAAAGGGACTGCAGCGAGAACGGAGAGGGTCGGTAGCCAATACATGGAGGAGTCGGTGAGCGACACTGAAGGCTGCAAGACAGCAGGGCAGCACAAAAGGTTTTATAGTCCATATTCCTGCCAAATCTGAGCTGGGAACGATTAGTGCACCGCGAGTGGTAATGCATGGCCAAGAATGTAACCCTTGGGCATTTCACTGAAGGTCTGACCAATCAGATTAGATTACATAACGGAATACCAGTGCTCCCCGTATGGTGAACAGCTGGTGAACTTGCATGTGCACGCATGACTCCGTCACCGGAGCACCAGGAACAGTGATTTCCCGTGCTGCACCATGTTGGACGCACTGCTTCGTGTGGGTCATGCTTCGTGGAAGACGAGACTACACATGGTGGTCAACCTCCAACAGGTATTACATACCTTCTGTCCAGCTGACTCGAGTAATCTGGGGCCACTGCGCAGATCACAATATGCCTTCCCAGGTTCCGGCACACTAGGAGAAAGTTGGTCACGCTGCCAACTCGAACTCGACCGTGTTTCACACCATGATAACAAGCACGATAAGGGTTTTCGATGGAAAAACACCGAGTCCGAGTTAGGGTCACCGTCGTAGAACGTTGTGGCGGGAAGCGACAGGGTGACTTTTCAAGCTTCAAGCTTCACCGGCTCCACTTTTGGCATGCATCTCCCGCGGCCGCTGCCCATGTCCTAGACGGGGACGCCACGCTTTGACGCAGGGTTCACATGTTCGAGGATTTGCTTGAAGTCTCGTTGGGACCAACGCCTTGCTTTCTTCCTTTCCACAACAAAGTATTCTATGTCTGATAGGGGTCTCAGACTTATTTTGGTAACTTAGAATTGGCTCTTTACGCCTAGCCGCAACGACCATATGGAGCGACTATGGTGCAATTCAGAGTAGAATTGTACAGCGGC
>JAKELI010000608.1:0-28151 GCA_021525025.1 Lactarius hengduanensis
CCGTTCTCCCACTCAGATGAGAACGTGGAAAGACGAGAAGGTGGGGGTGTGTGACCATAAGGTGGCTTTCCACTTAACAGCAAGGCGAGTTCGGTCCGAACCAGTTTCTAGTATGCGCACAGTTAGATCAATGCACCGAATAAATCGGGATCAGAACGGAAGGACTGACAGCCAATGCATTGTCTTCAGACCTGCGGCGCACTGGACTCTTCCCGCGTCTCCCGCGCACTTTCGAACCACTACGACTCCCGGCTCTATGAGTTGGGCCAGTGTTCGTATTCCTTATGATTTGTTCGAGTAGATCGATGATGTGCGCTTGGCTTCCTTGTTGGACTTCGTTGGAGTTCTGAGAAAGGAGTCATGAGTTGCACAACTCCACAAAGTGGGCCACATACCGAGGAGTCGCCTAGTGTACCCTGGTTTTGGTCTACTCTATCTGGATTTCGAGGAAGTGCCGAGGAACTCCCCAGAGGCAAACGTGGCACCCGTGAAAACGAAGGCTGAGAAGGATGTGAGACGGGAGCAGTGGGCCGTGTCGATATCTGCTGGGGTGGTTGAAGTGGTCGAGGCTGCTTGAGGCCCATTAGCAAAGGCAAGTGTAGGTCCAATAAAAGGAACACACATTCGGCCCTGAAATACTTTTATTGGCTGCGCCATCACTCTGACCGTCTGGATCAATATTTTCCGCGACTTCTTCAGCTGATTTGTACAGTTCCTCGTCCGAATCAAGGTCCTCGATCACTGGGGAGTCAGAAGCGTAGAGGTTTCGAGGATCGTGGACAGGCAACAGCTGCTCTACTTCGGCCGAGCTCCGGTCATAAACGCCCTTCTGCTTTCCTTTGTTTGCCGTCCGAGCAATTGTCTGTATTAAAAGAAGGCTAAGGACATTGTCGATACCATTTGTAAGGTAGTTATTACCCTTTCTTGAGAGGACGACTCGTATTGGCTGGTTGGACTTCCACGGGAACTACAAGGGATTTGTCTTCCAATTGCTGCCGCTCGTGGAGTCATTAGGGTCTCATCGAACAGCTAGTTAAAAAATAGTTCTCTCAGAAAAGCTATCGCACATATTTCGAAGTGCCGCACGTTTGTCTGGTTTTGACTGAGGAGGCTGTTTCTCTCAGAAGCATCCAAGCAAGGCCGCTTCTTCTTCTGGCTTGAAGCCTGTGAAAATTGTGCCCCGCAATGAGGAACGGGGTACACTTACGTGTTTTTTCATGTTCTGGGCTTGGCCTTGAGTCTGTGAAAAAGTAGGTACATCCAAGGGTACATCAGCAAAAACACTCAGTTCAGCAAGCACGGGTGTTACCATCGCTAGACTGGGAACTGCGTCGCTTTGCACACGTCGGAGATATTGTGACGTTGTAAGACTCTGCGTAACTGTGAAACTAACAATAGTAGTCTACAGTTTGCGGTCTCACCGTCAGCGGAGATGTTTTCCTCTTCGTCATCAGCTTCCGATGCATTTTGGTCACGTGTACTTGCACCAGAGGTAGAACGACGCCGGAGACGTCTAGGAGATTCGGACACTGGACCGATGCATGAACAGACGAAAGTAATAAATTACGCGCTCACCACCCACTGGACCGAAGAGGAGGGTTGGACTGACAGGTACTGAGCCGTTTGCAACGTGGAATAATATGCTGAGGCACAAGTGACACTGACAACTGCAAAATGCAGACAGTTCAGAGATTCGCCTTAAATGCCGGGCCCGACAAGTCTAAAGGTCAAACCGGATCATATTGTCAAATATGCGCAACGCGTAATATTCGGCATCCAAATCAGCAATAGTGGGCTGGATCTCCATCAGAGCCTCACGGAGTGACGAGAATATCGAATAAAGATTGCATTGTTACGTGTCCCTAATTCAGCTATAAGTCCTTGTGCTTTCGCGCCCACGCACATATTACAACAGCACATCGCCATTGTTGCCCACTTCGAGATTAGTTCACCGTGATAGAATTTCGGGTTCGCGCCGATCACGACATCGGCACTGTTACCTGCTTTTATGATAGGAATCCATTGTAATAGGCTAGACTTACGTTGCGTGACCGGTAAATCGCGATGCATGTGACCATGACGATCATCTCAAATAACGTCGGCCGCCATGAGTCAAGACTGGATGAAGGTCATGGCAGAGCGCGATTACCATTACCCGTTGCCAGCAAAATCTGGGCTATCTAAGTCTAAATGCCATTGTGTACAATTGATCTTCGAATCAAATGTAGATACAAGCTGCCAATATTGAAAGCAGTCATGAAAACAATCGTTGTGTGAGCTCAAGTAATAAACATGACTGTCTGGTAGGTCGCGCATCGCAATTCCGCATACCCCTGTGCGACCTCGCTTTCTTCTGACGGATTCGCGAGAAATGGGATCATTAGAGAAATACTTACACTCGACGGACTGTCCACTCCCGGACTGCGCCGCCTTCCTCTTCCTCAATACACCTGATGCCAAGTAAAGATTGGCCGGTACCAGACGGCGAGTACCAACGGTTACCCACAAAGGGCAGCAGAACCGACCGCAATGATATCAATCCAGCACGCGGGCGCCGGTGCCAAAGGCGTCCGAACGTGGCTCACCGCCCTGCGACTCCGCGACAGCGGTAGGAGGAGGGCGGCCTAAGGTCGTCAGAGGGCGACGGCGGAGGAAGAGGTATGGAGCAGCGCTCCAGGAACCTCCAACCCGGACGAGGACTGTGGGTGGAGATAACTAGAGAGAAGTTAGGATGATAATAAAGGCGGCCATCGCACTCACCTCGACGACGACAGAGATGTGTATGTATCGAGCATCGCTCCACGGCCAGGACTCGACGAAGGACAGGCTTGCCACTCCTGTCCTGCCCCGCCTTCCTCTTCTCCGACCGACACCTGGTGCCAAGTCAGGATTGACCGCCTACAGACGGCGAGTACTGACGGTTGCCCACTAGAGGCAGCAGGACCGGCCCCGATGATATCGACCCAGCAACGCGCGCGCCGGTGCCAAAGGCACGCGAGCGCGGCTCACCCCACTGCGACTCCGCGACAGCGGTAGGAGGAGGGTGGCCTAAGGTCGTCAGAGGGCGACGGCGGAGGGGGAGGCCCGGAGTAACGATCCAAGGGCCTCCAACCTAGAGAGTTGCGAGTTCGACCAGGTCTGATCTGGAGAAAGGGGTGACCGCATAGACCAGATCGGAAGGAAGAAAAAAAAACACTCACTTGGAAAGGTATATTCAGCACCGAATATGAAGGTCTACGACGTGGGTCAGAACGAATCATACGTGCCACCAGGCAGGGGGGGAAACACGAGTACTCCCACCGAGGCAACCAGGCGGCACGCCAAGGTCGCTCGTGAAGGGTGCCGTGGGGAAAGAATGAGAAAAGACGGGAAGAGTTTGGAGGGCTTGAAGACACCAGGAAAGAGGATGGGGGGGGTAACGGACGCTCCCCACCGAGGTAACCAGGCGGCACGCCAAGGTCGCTCGTGAAGGGTGCCGTGGGGAGAGGGTGAAAAAAATCTGAACAGCACGAAGTGAGGCTCAGAAGAAGGGAGATGGGGCAGAGAGTGTGTGAGCATGGACGGGCGGTGGTGGCGGAACTCCGAAAAAACAGCGGACTTACCAGCCGCTCGGGCCGCCTCGAAATCCAAGTCTGTGACAAGCAATCGCGAAACGAGCGAGTGTTTTTTCGTAACCAGCAACGCGTAGTTTTTGCATACAGTAACCCGCGTGCGTTTGGCCAGTAGCACCCCTCGGGTAGCTGAAGCCCGAATTCCGAGCGTCGAAGGCGCGGCTATCGGCCACGGACAGAAATGCCATCAAATCAATAGGGCACAGTTATTCATTTCCTTGTTTGTCTCGCTCCAAAAGTGACTCCAGAAGTAAACAGAACAATCGTGGCGCGTGAGTGCGTTTGGGTCTATCATTCCCTCGCTAGCTGTATGACTAGCCAGGGAATTAACGAGGCGCCACGTAAGATTGGTTAGCCGACATCATAACTTTGTTATCCACGCTCATCTGAAATTGCTCTTGCAGCGTTCGATTAGATAGTCCACGGCGTGCATGCTGCAGGAATATTTCCAGTTGCTCCGTTGCTCCTTAACCGAGACATGCCAAGTAGCGCGCTGTTGGGATTCACCCCGGAATCCGACATATTAGATAATCGTAATATTACCGTAGTCGGTGTCTGTGGCCTCGGGCCTAGGCACGCTGGATGGTGAGTGAGGTCGACATGGATGCAGAAACGCGCCCATTTCCGCAGCACGCGAATCATGTGTCTTACTGTTCACATTTCTCAGTCAAGTCAGATCATACTATGGGAACAAGTGTCAACGGGTTGCTCTAGACGCCGTTTGATGGGAATGTAGCCAATTCTGTTACATGTCCATAGGCACCAGTCACCGGAACTGTCACCGGGGCGCTTAGATCTATACTCCGAGAACAACGGGCGTCGTCCTTATCATGGCTACCAAAAAGGTAATAGTGGAAAGCACACTACGATATCACAAAATGTTAGCATGAAATAAGAGCTAAGGATTGCGCCTGCTTTGAGACAATAATTGGCAATTGGCAGATCTCGAATTGATGACCATTCACGAGTGGTTTGAGCTAGCATTGAGCCTGCTGACAAGACGTTGACACGATGGTTGGCTGGGTCCATTGGCGAACTGATCTGACTCAAGAGACGGAAAGAATAATATGTGACGTCATGCACAGCAGACGAACTGGTGTTACGACGGCGCACGCTCACTAACTTCAGATTTCGAACTAGTCACTCGACTCGAAGGCCAGCTATCAACGACTTGACACGGATGGTTTCCATGTGACAGTGATAGTTTCGAACAATTCTAAATGTACACCCGTAACATAACGCCGTAGAATCGAAACCTCATTGCCTTGCAAGGACGCTTACTCCTCGGCCTGGCCCGTCACTAGGGGCGAATGATGAGTTGGTCGAATGCATGAGACCGAATGCTGACGAAGGGCAGACCTCTCCATATAAGACGGAAATGGTGATCCGGCCTCCGCATGAGCGATACAAACCCCCATGTATCTGAATGGAAATAGAGATTCGCATTCTGGGGGAATATATGAAACAAAACTCACTGAGCAATAGCGAAACGAAGCAACGATCTGGGCGGTGCTCGAGAGACATAAGGTTTCCTTTTCCCGATAAAGAGAACAGCTATTTCCCCTTTCCAGGGGATGAGAGGAAAGTCGCGCTGCAAGTTGGGGTTTGGGAAAGAACGATTGTTAAGGTTAAGATAGCCGGTGACTAAGATCTTGTAACCAGCAATACGCATGAGGGTGTCGAATACCTGAGGCGGCGAGGCTCTCGGCAAGAAGAATGCGCCTTCGATGTCAACATAAGGAGGGCTGACTATGTCCTTACAGAGAGGTGAGATTCCGTGAAAGGTGTGGACAATACGTCGGTGAGGCCATATTCCCCAGAGATAGCCGGTCACCGCACAAGGTCTGGTCTGAAGCATCAGAGAACGGATATCAGTCATTTGCACGAACGAAAGTGTAAACAAACACTTACAGGGACTTTACGCGGTGTGCGACGGTGAATGACCATTCTCTAAGTCCAGTCAGCAAATGAAGGCAAGCCCAGGACAGGAAGGTGAACGTTCCCGCACATCGAAAACGTGTACCCATGCGCTTTAAATGCCGCGACTGGGGTCTAACACGATTCAAGGTTGACTCGGATTATATTGTAAAATATGAGCAGTGCGCAAAATTCAAAATACAAATCAGAACACGGTAGCGGGTTGGACACCGATCAGAGCCCTGCAGCATCGAGAACATCGAATAAAGTTAAGAGGATTCGAGAGTTTATTGTTACGTACTCCTAGGATTCCCTTGGTCAGGCTAAAGGGCCTTTTTGTGCCTTCGCGCTCACGGCGGCACATCGCCATTGTTGACCGCTTCTGCGCTAGATATAATAGCTCACTGTGATGCGATTTTGGGGCTCTGCGTCTCACGACATCGTCATTGTTACCTGCTTCTATCATAGGTCAGAGTCATTGCGATATTATTTTGGGCTGGCCTTACATTGCGTGACCAGTAAATTGCGACCTCGTGACCATGGGGTGACATTGGCCGCCCCGAGCCCTGAGTCACGACTGCATGACTCGAATATCCGCATTGTTCGATTAGTGGAAGTTGCGAGCGTATGACGCAATTACCGTGGCCCGTTGCTAGGTCTTGATCATGACGAGGATTTCGGTACATCAGTTTATGTATGATTACAACGTGAGAGACAAGGAAGCACACTCGCAAACGCTTACGGCGCATCTTGATTCGCAACACTACGGGCAAGAGCGTTTGATGATCTTGGGACGTGTTTTTAAGAAAGAGTTAAGGATCGAAGCACAAACATGCCATGATGTACAGTAGATTTTCGAATCAAACGTAGACCTAGACTGCCAATATCGAGAGCGGTCCTGAACTTGAAAACAATCGCTGTGTGAGCCTATAGTAATAGATATGGCCCTTTGGCAACTTGCGCGTCGCAATTCCGCACTCCCTTGTGCGACATCGCTTCCTTCTAACGCACTCGTGAGAACCAGAAGGTAGAGAAATATACGCAACACCTACACGCTACGAACTGTCGATCGTGGTAGTAGTAGACCCGCGAGGGCGATGGCTCACCACTCCCGTCCTGCCCTGCCTTCCTCTTCTCCGACCCGACACCTGGTGCCAAGTCAGGATTGACCGCCTACAGACGGCGAGTACTGACGGTTGCCCACTAGAGGCGCAGGACCGGCCCCGATGATATCGACCCAGCAACGCGCGCGCCGGTGCCAAAGGCACGCGAACGCGGCTCACCCCTCTGCGACTCCGCGACAGCAGTAGGAGAGGGGCGGCCTAAGGTCGTCAGAGGGCGACGGCGGAGGAAGAGGCATGGAGCAACGCTCCAGGAGTCTCCAGCCCGGAGACGAGGACTGTGGGTGGAGGTAACTAGAGAGAAGTTAGGATGCAGTGATGAAGGCGGCCATCGCACTCACCTCGACGACGACAGAGAGTGTGTATGTATCGAGCATCGCTCCACGGTAAGGACTCGAAGAAGGACAGGCTTGCCACTCCCGCCCTGCCCCGCCTTCCTCTTCCCCGACCGACACGAGGCTGCCAAGTCAGGATTGACCGCCTACAGACGGCGAGTACTGACGGTTGCCCACTAGAGGCAGCAGGACCGGCCCCCGATGATATCGACCCAGCAACGCGCGCGCCGGTGCCAAAGGCACGCGAGCGCGGCTCACCCCACTGCGACTCCGCGACAGCGGTAGGAGGAGGGCGGCCTAAGGTCGTCAGAGGGCGACGGCGGAGGGGGAGGCCCGGAGTAGCGATCCAAGGGCCTCCAACCTAGAGAGTTGCGAGTTCGACCAGGTCTGATCTGGAGAAAGGGGTGGACCGCATAGACCAGATCGGAAGGAAGAAGAAAAAAACACTCACTTGGAAAGGTATATTCAGCACCGAATATGAAGGTCTACGACGTGGGTCAGAACGAATCATACGTGCCACCAGGCAGGGGGGGAAACACGAGTACTCCCACCGAGGCAACCAGGCGGCACGCCAAGGTCGCTCGTGAAGGGTGCCGTGGGAAGGAATGAGAAAGACGGGAAGAAGATTGGAGGCTTGAAGATACACCAGGGAAGAGGGATAGGGGGGGCAACGGACACTCCCACCAAGGCAACCAGGCGGCACGCCAAGGTCGCTCGTGAAGGACGCGTGAGGAGAGGGTGACAAAAGACCCGAACAATACGAAGAGACCCAGAAAGATGGTGAGAGATGGAATTTGTGGAGGGTGGCAGTGGTGGTGCAGTGGTGGTGGTAGGATAGGAACCTTGATGCATTTTGACACGCATATTGACACGAAACCGAGAACGGAGACGGAACCTAATTGCATCCACGTGTAATTTCGCAGACACACGTGACGCCCGTGGAAGGAGAATTTCGGGGGGACACTACCAAACCCGAGCCGCGTACTCCCCCAACCATGACGATGACGGTGACGGTTGTAGTTTACTGCCGATTGCGTACGGTGCACGTGTGCTGCGACGGGGAAAGGGTGCTGACGACGCGATGGGACAAGCTCGATGCGAAGGCGCGATGGTGGCGGTGGCGGCGCAATGAGAAGCTCATAGTATATTTCCTATGCCATAATTTTTTTAATATTCTACAAGTGTGTTGCCACGCCCCTCTCCCGTGTCCAGGTATCATGTGAAGTGAATTTTTATATCGTACAAATAAATATCGAGAATCCTTGACCAACTTCCGGCGGTGCTTCTCGACAGTGAGGGAACAGCGAGGGCGGGGGGGTGGAGCAAAGGAGATGGGTAGAAGCCTAAGCAAGAGACGAAAGAATGGATATAAAATTTTAGGAGACAGACGGCCAACTTGCGAAAGTCTAGGCCAGGAAGCGAGTCGATGTTTAAAGTCATCACATTTGAGATCCCATCCCAATCCCAGCTATCAAAGCCATCCCAGTCCATAAAGACTTCGCGCAGTGAAAAAAGCCAAAGTCTCCACACCTTCTTGTTATGGAAGAACTTGAAATCGGTAGCGCCCCCATCAGCGTCCCACATCTCAGTTATGTGGTAGACCCAGTTCTCTTGTTGTATCCACCGCTTCTCGAAACTTGAAGTGGCCTTGAACCGAAAGCGTTCCATTGCCTTGACCTCCTCGTAGACGTGGAATGAGTTCAGGTAATATAACATCGCCTGACGAACATCCGTGTCATCAGCCGTGGTACATCTGGACGCCGAACAGCGCAAGGCAACAGGCTCGTGGGGTCATGATGCCCCGCAGCGACCTCGGCACTCCGTATATCGCCGAAAAAAAGGGCCCCCATGTTTCCAGAAAACATCGTGGTCAAAGGTTGCAGTGTGTGGGTCGTCTCGTTTGGGCCACTGTGTCTTCCAGTATGTGTTTCCCAAGATAGTCTTCCATTCACCCATGGTAAGGGGCGGGAGGTCGCATTTGCGCCGGTCCTGGATGGCGTGGCGGAGTAGGAGGAGATGGTAATAGAATATACGCTGGTTTTCTTCGTTACCACTCCAGAAGAGCTGAATGGGGGGGAGGGAGAATCGTCGAGGTGAGCTTGAGGGAGCAAGGTTGAGGTGGCTAACGTGGCCGAGGGCAGTCGTCCAGACCTCTTGTACCGCTGGGAACCAAGAAGGCGCAGGTCCAGTACTGGTGAGGCGTTTGAGCTCAGGGTGATTCGACTGTGAGAGGTAAGTGGCTGTGTCCGTCTTCGCCTTTTTGGCCCTGCGGCCGGCTGCACACGAGACGTTAGTATGGTTCAAAGAAAAGGAGGAATATACTACCTTCGTCTTTCTTCTTGTTCTCCGCTTTCTCAAACGTACGCTTGCGCTCTGTGGTCGGTCGAAAGGTGTCCAAGCGGTCGAGATAGCCTCGGGCAGTAGTTTCCAGATCCGCCACGACGTCATTCACGAGCGGAGGGTAATACCAGTGGTGAAGTGAGTGAATGAGGGGCTCCGAAGACATGGGTTTGTACACTGCACGACTTGCGAGGGGACAATGTGACTTTCCTTGCAAGATCGAGCGCAAAAGTCGACCTCGGGATGAGAAGATACGAGGCGACGGACCAACGCACATGGTCGGCGTACAGCTGCTCGTCTCTGAAGATAGCGCCCGCGAGTCGGCGCAACGAATACGGGATCGAAAGGAATTGCCTTCACAAACATCCTTCCACCAGTCCAAAAATGCGCAGAGTTCAAGAAGAGATCGCTGGAGATTTCGAAAGACCTCAACGAAATCTCGCCAAGCTCTGAAGTCCTTCTTGAGCCTGTTGAGGGTTTCGAAAGCCCTGGTGTACGCCTTCATCGGCCGCTCGATGGAGGAAAACGAAGCTTTGGAGGAGACAGCATGGAATGGATCCTCCAAGGCCACCTTGATCGACTCCCATTTGGTGGTCACCTCCTCGAACAACCTCTGGATTGACGACATGGCAATCAGTTTTAAGGGTATGAGCTCGCCACATCGCCTTCTCAACAGGGCGAGTAAGGACATCGGACGGAACACGGGGGCGAAGTGGGATCCAGGGAAGGTAGGGGAATTCACGACGATACGTTTGTGGATAAATCGTCCACTCGTGAGCTCCCCAGAAACCATCGACGCCGATGATAGGGTCGGACGGGGGAGGGGGGCGGGGATGGAGCGGACGTTGGCACCAAGCATTACGAAACCAAGTTGCCACTCGTCCGCAGGGGCCCAACAGGTGTAAACGAGATGGGGTGGAGGAGAGGACATGGCTCTATTCATCTGATCGTCAGTTGATGACAGTGCGCGAAAAAGAAGAAAAAAAAGGAATGACCAACAGTGAGACCACAAGATAGAGCGAGACAATGCGTTGGCGGCAACAGTTAAATGCAGCCAGAAGCAAGACAAAGTGCGGGAGTAAGTGGGAAGCTGGCAAGTGAAGTGAATGTCACCAGCCAAGCGGAGAGGAATTTGAATTTAAAGGACATCGGAGAATCGGAGAATTGAGAATTGACGCGACGCGACGTGACTCCAATTCATCTCTAGGTTTTGTGTCAAAGGCATCAAGTTATCACCACCACCGTCTGCCACCCTCCACAAATTCCATCTCTCATTATTTTTGGGTCTCTTCGTGTTTTTTTTTTTTTTTTTTTTTTTTTTGGAGAATTTGTATTCCGAGCAGTAAACTAGTACAAAGCCGGTCATCAAACGTAGATACGAGGGATATTGCGAGCAGTAAATACGTGAGAAACGCATGCGCCGTGCGAAGATAAAATAGAGCGAGAAAAATAACTCGCGCTAGGGGTACATAGTTGATGGTTGACATGGCAGCGGCGGCGGACTAGTCGCAGATCATCCAGGTCAAACGGGGCCGGGGCCCCGTTTCAGGTCTTGAATGAAGCTGCTCCGGTCTTCTGCAAGAATACCAAAAAGTTGTAGGGGTCGTAGAACTCCCCCCCGGTGAATAAATCTGTCGGCGCCGTGTACTTGACGCTCAGACGGGTGATGTACTGCTGCCTCGCGTGTTCATATCGCGGGCATTCATAGACAAGGTGGATAAACGACCGGTCTCTTCGTGTTGTTCGGGTCTGTTGTCGCCCCCTCTCCTCACGGCGTCCTTCACGAGCGACCTTGGCGTGCCGCCTGGTTGCCTTGGTGGGAGTGTCCGTTGCCCCCCTATCCCTCTTCCCTGGTGTATCTTCAAGCCCTCCAATCTCTTCCCGTCTTTTCTCATTCCTTCCCCACGGCACCCTTCACGAGCGACCTTGGCGTGCCGCCTGGTTGTCTCGGTGGGGAGTACTCGTGTTTCCCCCCCTGCCTGGTGGCACGTATGATTCGTTCTGACCCACGTCGTAGACCTTCATATTCGGTGCTGAATATACCTTTCCAAGTGAGTGTTTTTTTTTTCTTCCTTCCGATCTGGTCTATGCGGTCACCCCTTTCTCCAGATCAGACCTGGTCGAACTCGCAACTCTCTAGGTTGGAGGCCCTTGGATCGTTACTCCGGGCCTCCCCCTCCGCCGTCGCCCTCTGACGACCTTAGGGCCGCCCTCCGTCCTAACCGCTGGTCGCGTAGTCGCAGAGGGTTGAGCCGCGTTCGCGTGCCTTTGGCACCGGCGCGCGCGTTGCTGGGTCGATATCATCGGGGCCGGTCCTGCTGCCTCTAGTGGGCAAACCGTCAGTACTCGCCGTCTGTAGGCGGTAATCCTGACTTGGTTACCAGGTGTCGGGTCGGAGAAGAGGAAGGGCGGGGGTAGGGCGGGAGTGGCAAGCCTATCGTCGAGTTCCGGTCATGGGGGCGATCGTCTCTGTTTGTCGGTGTCGATTGTGAGTGCCGTCGCCACCCTTCCATTCCCATTCCCTATCACCACGTCCTAACTTGTTTCTAGTTACCTCCACCCGACGAGAGATCTTATGTAACACGAGGCGCAACACTTGGCCATGGCGCATCGCCCGACTGACGTACTTTTTACTACCGACTGAGTGAGCTAGATTCCCGTCAAGACTCTTGCAATGGTAATCGCCTCACTCGCTTGCGACTTGGTTAGTCCTCGTAGATTTTCCGCACAACCCTGCCATGAGCTGAATACTGCGGGACATGCACGTGCCAGAGTCTTGCGCTGCGTAACGCCTCGCTTCACTGCATACGTGCGGACCACTACCAAAAGGCAGCTCGAGGACAGAAGACAGCGATGCCAACTTGGCCATCGCCACTAGGTTCATATGACGGAAGGATGGCAATTTTCCAGTGGTGTTGAGCATAACACCTCAGTTTCACACCACTCCCCTGCACTCACGACCCTGTTCATCGTGTATCGCGAGTCTGTGAATACGAGATAGGGCTGGAGTAGGTTATGAACTTCCTGGTGACACCAGTCTCGGGAATCACCGCGCCGCCCTGCCTAGTCCCAAATATCCATTGTACGCTCAAAGTGGAAACAAGTCATGCCTATTGTCCGTGCCGCTGTCGTATTGTAGTAGATGAATTTAAACGAGGGAGACGGGTAGCTTCTAGCAACTATCTTCATTGACCTTGCTTTCCATCCTATTCCCATCGCTATCCCTGCTCACCAACATGGGTCAGGTACTTGTGAAGAAACTATTAGAAAAACATCACGATTCCATCAACGCACTGGCGTTCTCCCATGACGGGTCGCTTTTTGCGAGTGCAGCCGACGATGGCCTTATTATCATTTTCCAGGGGAATAGTTAGCGGCCGGGAAGTCCGCCGATTTCAAGTAAAAGCGCCTGTAACAACATTGCTTTGGCGTTCCCGCTTTGGCAACACACTGGTGGCCGGTGATGCAAGTGGTGACATACATACAATATGTCTTGACGCCTCAACCAAGGTACGTTTTACTTGCAACTGAACTTGATCTAGTCGAGCGTCCCGTTTACAGGGTAATACACATTATCACACCATCAATTGTATGCCTGGTCCTGTTCATTGCGTTGCGGAGAATGGCATTTGGCTAGCTATCGGCTCGGGAAAGGTCGTTCAGTTGGTTAAGCAAGCGACAATTGGTGCTGTCTTTTGGCTGTCAGTGAACTACGCTAACCCAAGCAATTTACAGCTACTTGGGAAATAACCCGACTTCTTCCAGACCCCCCCAAGTTCCCAGAGCTGGAAGAAGAGCTCCCAGAACCCATTGCGCGTTCCCTCCACTTTTTAGGTGGCGGTGACGTCCTTCTGGTAACGTACATGGACCATGGTGTGATGTACGCTGTGTCCGTCTGTTAGCTAGTTAATGTCATTCTTACTAATCATTGATAGCGCATGGAATCTGAAGACCCTCGAAATCAAGTGGCGCATCCGCCCTCGTTCATGCAAAATGTATGATCAACTGTCTTCAGTGTCGCACTTGCTTATCGGTTATGTAGAGGTTATTCTGCTGTATCCCCCAATGAGAAGATCCTCGCAGTGACCAATCTTTATGACGGCATTGATTGGTATTCTCTCAATTCTAACCACTTTATGGACGCTTCATTTCAGCACACTACAACCCACACAACCCCTGAAAATGTCATCCTTCCCATTACCTTCGTTCATGGAAATAGCGCGGTGTTGTCTGGCACGTCCTATGGATGTGCTCGTATCACCGCTGTAAAGGATTGGGCGCTAGTGGAGAAGCTTCGACATGACTGTGAGTAATTCATTTCTTGAACAGAGGCTGAGATCAGGAGCTCTTCCAACAGCAGAAGATATCGTGCAAGCGTTGGTATGTGTTGTACAGAAATGCCTATAACACTTATCCTGTATGTCACTCAGGCATATTCCAGTATGGGGGATACTCGCCAAATTGTGACGGGCGTCGCTGAGAAAGGTGCCGAAACGGTAATTCGGTATTGGGCCCAGCAGAGTGGGTCAAAAAAGTCTATAGAATCGAAGTCACGAGCGGAGGGGAAGCTAGGCTGGGCATATCTCGCCACACATGTGAGAAAATGATCTCCTGCCCAACGCGGAGTAACTAATATGTCCCTGACAGAAGCAGGTTTCGACAATTGCTATTATTATTACATTCAGCCTAGCAATCCTCTTGGCTGCGACAAAATGGGATCAGATTGCGATGTCGATCAATTGGACCAAAGATTGGTCTAACTTCGCGAGCGAGGATTGGTCTAGCTTCGCAAGCGAAGATAGTGTGAGGCCGGTCGAACTATAGTTAAGGCAGTGGAAGAGGATTTGAGATGAAACTAGTCGCATTGTACATGTAGTTGTTCAAGTGGATGTTGCGGCAACTCAGACTTTCAAGTAAATGTTGGGGTTGGTGTTGAAGTTCCATCTGCGGACATGGTGGACACTCTGTCCACTCCTCTACGAGCTCACTCGACACGCATGTTATGTCAATGGACTAGCAACCATGTATCAAGGCCCGCCGTTGCAACCAACCCCGACGGGACGCATGGCGACGACTAGTGATGCGCCGGGCATGGCACCGGGCACTTGCCCTGCTATGAGACTGGTCGTTTTGCCAATGCACCGTATCGACATCCACGTATCTCAACAAGCCTTTTCTTTTTCTTGGTCGTCTTTGGCCGCCAATCTCCCCCTTCCTTCTCCTTTATCGCTCTTTCACCTCACACTCGTTCGTCCTGCACAGTGCTGTAATGACTCGCTTTGTCTCCTTGCTCTTCTTCACGCTTGCGCTCGTTTCCTCGCAAGTCGCCCTTAGAGCGCCATCCTGCTCGCATGGTATGAAGAGCGTAGATACTTGCGTCTCTAAATTTAAAAAAATAAGTTCGGATGGCCTGGATGTGCCATGGGCAATGATCGCTGGGGGTCCGTTGCCTATCATCCCATGAAGACACTAGCAACAGGGTCGCCAAAGCCTGCGGTGGTCCTAAGTAAGCCACATCTCTGATATCTGACCCCTCCTTCTAATCTGCCATAACCCCTCTAAACCAGACTTCTACTGAACCCGCCATGGTGGCTGGATCTTCGCGCCATTCAAGTGAAATTCCGTTTCATATTCTAAGCGAGTTCATGCCTCGACGATAAGTTCTCAATTACTTCACCATCTACATATTCGTTAATGACCGGACTATGTGCAAACCCGCGGGATGTCTACGTATTTCGTGCCTACCGCGACTGCCTCTCCTGGTCTTGCTTCTGGTCGTATGAGCGAGCTTGTCCTCGCGTCGTCATCACCCTTTCCCCGTCGCAGCACACGCGCACCGTACGCAATCGGCAGTAACTACAACCGTCACCGTCATCGTCATGGTTGGGGGAGTACGCGGCTCGGGTTTGGTAGTGTCCCCCCGAAATTCTCCTTCCACGGGCGTCACGTGTGTCTGCGAAATTACACGTGGATGCAATTAGGTTCCGTCTCCGTTTCTCGGTTTCGTGTCAAATGCGTGTCAAATGCATCAAGTTCCTATCCTACCACCACACTGCACCACCACTGCACCACCACTGCCACCCTCCACAAATTCCATCTCTCACTATCTTTCTGGATCTCTTCGTATTGTTCGGGTCTTTTGTCACCCTCTCCTCACGGCGTCCTTCACGAGCGACCTTGGCGTGCCGCCTGGTTGCCTTGGTGGGAGTGTCCGTTGCCCCCCTATCCCTCTTCCCTGGTGTATCTTCAAGCCCTCCAATCTCTTCCCTCTTTTCTCATTCTTCCCCACGGCACCCTTCACGAGCGACCTTGGCGTGCCGCCTGGTTGCCTCGGTGGGAGTACTCGTGTTTCCCCCCCTGCCTGGTGGCACGTATGATTCGTTCTGACCCACGTCGTAGACCTTCATATTCGGTGCTGAATATACCTTTCCAAGTGAGTGTTTTTTTCTTCTTCCTTCCGATCTGGTCTATGCGGTCACCCCTTTCTCCAGATCAGACCTGGTCGAACTCGCAACTCTCTAGGTTGGAGGCCCTTGGATCGCTACTCCGGGCCTCCCCCTCCGCCGTCGCCCTCTGACGACCTTAGGCCGCCCTCCTCCTACCGCTGTCGCGGAGTCGCAGTGGGGTGAGCCGCGCTCGCGTGCCTTTGGCACCGGCGCGCGTTGCTGGGTCGATATCATCGGGGCCGGTCCTGCTGCCTCTAGTGGGCAACCGTTAGTACTCGCCGTCTGTAGGCGGTCAATCCTGACTTGGCACCTCGTGTCGGTCGGGGAAGAGGAAGGCGGGGCAGGGCGGGAGTGGCAAGCCTGTCCTTCTTCGAGTCCTTACCGTGGAGCGATGCTCGATACATACACACTCTCTGTCGTCGTCGAGGTGAGTGCGATGGCCGCCTTCATCACTGCATCCTAACTTCTCTCTAGTTACCTCCACCCACAGTCCTCGTCTCCGGGCTGGAGACTCCTGGAGCGTTGCTCCATGCCTCTTCCTCCGCCGTCGCCCTCTGACGACCTTAGGCCGCCCCTCTCCTACTGCTGTCGCGGAGTCGCAGAGGGGTGAGCCGCGTTCGCGTGCCTTTGGCACCGGCGCGCGTTGCTGGGTCGATATCATCGGGGCCGGTCCTGCTGCCTCTAGTGGGCAACCGTCAGTACTCGCCGTCTGTAGGCGGTCAATCCTGACTTGGCACCAGGTGTCGGGTCGGAGAAGAGGAAGGCAGGGCAGGACGGGAGTGGTGAGCCATCGCCCTCGCGGGTCTACTACTACCACGATCGACAGTTCGTAGCGTGTAGGTGTTGCGTATATTTCTCTACCTTCTGGTTCTCACGAGTGCGTTAGAAGGAAGCGATGTCGCACAAGGGAGTGCGGAATTGCGACGCGCAAGTTGCCAAAGGGCCATATCTATTACTATAGGCTCACACAGCGATTGTTTTCAAGTTCAGGACCGCTCTCGATATTGGCAGTCTAGGTCTACGTTTGATTCGAAAATCTACTGTACATCATGGCATGTTTGTGCTTCGATCCTTAACTCTTTCTTAAAAACACGTCCCAAGATCATCAAACGCTCTTGCCCGTAGTGTTGCGAATCAAGATGCGCCGTAAGCGTTTGCGAGTGTGCTTCCTTGTCTCTCACGTTGTAATCATACATAAACTGATGTACCGAAATCCTCGTCATGATCAAGACCTAGCAACGGGCCACGGTAATTGCGTCATACGCTCGCAACTTCCACTAATCGAACAATGCGGATATTCGAGTCATGCAGTCGTGACTCAGGGCTCGGGGCGGCCAATGTCACCCCATGGTCACGAGGTCGCAATTTACTGGTCACGCAATGTAAGGCCAGCCCAAAATAATATCGCAATGACTCTGACCTATGATAGAAGCAGGTAACAATGACGATGTCGTGAGACGCAGAGCCCCAAAATCGCATCACAGTGAGCTATTATATCTAGCGCAGAAGCGGTCAACAATGGCGATGTGCCGCCGTGAGCGCGAAGGCACAAAAAGGCCCTTTAGCCTGACCAAGGGAATCCTAGGAGTACGTAACAATAAACTCTCGAATCCTCTTAACTTTATTCGATGTTCTCGATGCTGCAGGGCTCTGATCGGTGTCCAACCCGCTACCGTGTTCTGATTTGTATTTTGAATTTTGCGCACTGCTCATATTTTACAATATAATCCGAGTCAACCTTGAATCGTGTTAGACCCCAGTCGCGGCATTTAAAGCGCATGGGTACACGTTTTCGATGTGCGGGAACGTTCACCTTCCTGTCCTGGGCTTGCCTTCATTTGCTGACTGGACTTAGAGAATGGTCATTCACCGTCGCACACCGCGTAAAGTCCCTGTAAGTGTTTGTTTACACTTTCGTTCGTGCAAATGACTGATATCCGTTCTCTGATGCTTCAGACCAGACCTTGTGCGGTGACCGGCTATCTCTGGGGAATATGGCCTCACCGACGTATTGTCCACACCTTTCACGGAATCTCACCTCTCTGTAAGGACATAGTCAGCCCTCCTTATGTTGACATCGAAGGCGCATTCTTCTTGCCGAGAGCCTCGCCGCCTCAGGTATTCGACACCCTCATGCGTATTGCTGGTTACAAGATCTTAGTCACCTATCTTAACCTTAACAATCGTTCTTTCCCAAACCCCAACTTGCAGCGCGACTTTCCTCTCATCCCCTGGAAAGGGGAAATAGCTGTTCTCTTTATCGGGAAAAGGAAACCTTATGTCTCTCGAGCACCGCCCAGATCGTTGCTTCGTTTCGCTATTGCTCAGTGAGTTTTTGTTTCATATATTCCCCCAGAATGCGAATCTCTATTTCCATTCAGATACATGGGGGTTTGTATCGCTCATGCGGAGGCCGGATCACCATTTCCGTCTTATATGGAGAGGTCTGCCCTTCGTCAGCATTCGGTCTCATGCATTCGACCAACTCATCATTCGCCCCTAGTGACGGGCCAGGCCGAGGAGTAAGCGTCCTTGCAAGGCAATGAGGTTTCGATTCTACGGCGTTATGTTACGGTGTACATTTAGAATTGTTCGAAACTATCACTGTCACATGGAAACCATCCGTGTCAAGTCGTTGATAGCTGGCCTTCGAGTCGAGTGACTAGTTCGAAATCTGAAGTTAGTGAGCGTGCGCCGTCGTAACACCAGTTCGTCTGCTGTGCATGACGTCACATATTATTCTTTCCGTCTCTTGAGTCAGATCAGTTCGCCAATGGACCCAGCCAACCATCGTGTCAACGTCTTGTCAGCAGGCTCAATGCTAGCTCAAACCACTCGTGAATGGTCATCAATTCGAGATCTGCCAATTGCCAATTATTGTCTCAAAGCAGGCGCAATCCTTAGCTCTTATTTCATGCTAACATTTTGTGATATCGTAGTGTGCTTTCCACTATTACCTTTTTGGTAGCCATGATAAGGACGACGCCCGTTGTTCTCGGAGTATAGATCTAAGCGCCCCGGTGACAGTTCCGGTGACTGGTGCCTATGGACATGTAACAGAATTGGCTACATTCCCATCAAACGGCGTCTAGAGCAACCCGTTGACACTTGTTCCCATAGTATGATCTGACTTGACTGAGAAATGTGAACAGTAAGACACATGATTCGCGTGCTGCGGAAATGGGCGCGTTTCTGCATCCATGTCGACCTCACTCACCATCCAGCGTGCCTAGGCCCGAGGCCACAGACACCGACTACGGTAATATTACGATTATCTAATATGTCGGATTCCGGGGTGAATCCCAACAGCGCGCTACTTGGCATGTCTCGGTTAAGGAGCAACGGAGCAACTGGAAATATTCCTGCAGCATGCACGCCGTGGACTATCTAATCGAGCGCTGCAAGAGCAATTTCAGATGAGCGTGGATAACAAAGTTATGATGTCGGCTAACCAATCTTACGTGGCGCCTCGTTAATTCCCTGGCTAGTCATACAGCTAGCGAGGGAATGATAGACCCAAACGCACTCACGCGCCACGATTGTTCTGTTTACTTCTGGAGTCACTTTTGGAGCGAGACAAACAAGGAAATGAATAACTGTGCCCTATTGATTTGATGGCATTTCTGTCCGTGGCCGATAGCCGCGCCTTCGACGCTCGGAATTCGGGCTTCAGCTACCCGAGGGGTGCTACTGGCCAAACGCACGCGGGTTACTGTATGCAAAAACTACGCGTTGCTGGTTACGAAAAAACACTCGCTCGCTGTTCGCGATTGCTTGTCACAGACTTGGATTTCGAGGCGGCCCGAGCGGCTGGTAAGTCCGCTGTTTTTTCGGAGTTCCGCCACCACCGCCCGTCCATGCTCACACACTCTCTGCCCCATCTCCCTCTTCTTCTGAGCCTCACTTCGTGCTGTTCAGATCTTTTTCACCCTCTCCCCACGGCACCCTTCACGAGCGACCTTGGCGTGCCGCCTGGTTACCTCGGTGGGGAGCGTCCGTTACCCCCCCCATCCTTCTTTCCTGGTGTCTTCAAGCCCTCCAAACTCTTCCCGTCTTTTCTCATTCTTTCCCCACGGCACCCTTCACGAGCGACCTTGGCGTGCCGCCTGGTTGCCTCGGTGGGAGTACTCGTGTTTCCCCCCCTGCCTGGTGGCACGTATGATTCGTTCTGACCCACGTCGTAGACCTTCATATTCGGTGCTGAATATACCTTTCCAAGTGAGTGTTTTTTTTCTTCCTTCCGATCTGGTCTATGCGGTCACCCCTTTCTCCAGATCAGACCTGGTCGAACTCGCAACTCTCTAGGTTGGAGGCCCTTGGATCGTTACTCCGGGCCTCCCCCTCCGCCGTCGCCCTCTGACGACCTTAGGCCACCCTCCTCCTACCGCTGTCGCGGAGTCGCAGTGGGGTGAGCCGCGCTCGCGTGCCTTTGGCACCGGCGCGCCGTTGCTGGGTCGATATCATCGGGGCCGGTCCTGCTGCCTCTAGTGGGCAACCGTCAGTACTCGCCGTCTGTAGGCGGTCAATCCTGACTTGGCACCAGGTGTCGGTCGGAGAAGAGGAAGGCGGGGCAGGACAGGAGTGGCAAGCCTGTCCTTCGTCGAGTCCTGGCCGTGGAGCGATGCTCGATACATACACACTCTCTGTCGTCGTCGAGGTGAGTGCGATGGCCGCCTTTATTATTGCATCCTAACTTCTCTCTAGTTATCTCCACCCACAGTCCTCGTCTCCGGGTTGGAGGTCCCTGGAGCGCTGCTCCATACCTCTTCCTCCGCCGTCGCCCTCTGACGACCTTAGGCCGCCCCTCTCCTACCGCTGTCGCGGAGTCGCAGAGGGGTGAGCCGCGTTCGCGTGCCTTTGGCACCGGCGCGCGCGTTGCTGGGTCGATATCATCGGGGCCGGTCCTGCTGCCTCTAGTGGGCAACCGTTAGTACTCGCCGTCTGTCGACGGTCAATCCTGACTTGGCACCAGGTGTCGGTCGGAGAAGAGGAAGGCGGGGCAGGACAGGAGTGGCAAGCCTGTCCTTCGTCGAGTCCTGGCCGTGGAGCGATGCTCGATACACACACTCTCTGTCGTCGTCGAGGTGAGTGCGATGGCCGCCTTTATTATTGCATCCTAACTTCTCTCTAGTTATCTCCACCCACAGTCCTCGTCTCCGGGTTGGAGGTCCCTGGAGCGCTGCTCCATACCTCTTCTCTCCGCCGTCGCCCTCTGACGACCTTAGGCCGCCCCTCTCCTACCGCTGTCGCGGAGTCGCAGAGGGGTGAGCCGCGTTCGCGTGCCTTTGGCACCGGCGCGCGCGTTGCTGGGTCGATATCATCGGGGCCGGTCCTGCTGCCTCTAGTGGGCAACCGTCAGTACTCGCCATCTGTTGACGGTCAATCCTGGCCTGGGACCAGGTGTCGGGTCAGGTAAGAGGAAAGCGGCACAGGGCGGGAGTGGTATTCCGCCCCCTTTCGCCGGTGTCAAGTGGGTAGTCCGTGGCGTGTAGACTGCAAATATCGAAAGTGCTCCTGAAAACAAGCGTTTGTGAACTCGTAGTAATCGCATGACACTTTGGCAACTTGGGCGCGTCGCAATTTCGCACTCCCTTGTGGGACCGACCCGCTATCAGCTGACAGACTGGTAGAGAATTGCACGTAACACTAAGTCATTACATTCGATTGAAATGTACACGATGGCATTTTTGTTCTTCGATCCGGGGCCGTTGTTCTGAGAAGCAAAGAGGCACATTTCAACGAATTACGGTAATGTAGGCCAATTCTTGTCACGACCAATGAGATTCACAGCAGCTAACTACGCATCCTTCCATCTTTGATTTACAATAGGACTGCCGTGATAGCGCCAGATGGCTGTATTGGTTGTGATCATGAACGTCGTAACTTAATCACAGCCGTAAAGCTAGTCCAAAATGGTATCACAATGGACCCTGACCTTCATCCAGCAGCAGCCAACAATGGCGTTGCGCTTTCGTACCCAGCGTGTCTCGATGGACCGGCGAGTTGATTGATATCCAAAGTATGTCACAACATGTACCAATAGCCAGGATTTAGTCATTGTTCTCCGTCCGTCTCCGTCCGTGATGCCCTCCTTCGTGAACTGAAAGTTTTTACCCTTCCATATCTCGTTTTCATACTTTCTGCGTTCGAGGCTGATGTCTGTTACAACGTATATGGACATTTTCTCTGCTTTAGATGTCGAGCTTTCCGCACGTTATACATGGATGCCCAACATCGACTCCTTGGACTTCGTCAATGACCCTGTCGAGACTGGCCCTTACCACAATCAAGATCCTCAGCAAATCCGGCGCCCCAATGTTGGTCTATACGCACTAACATTGGCACACAAGAATCAAATCTATCTGGAATATGAAAATCGCCTTTGCGGTATTCTGGATATGCTCGAATCACTGGACGCCACCGATGGGAAGGAGAGCATGGAGGACCGCGTCCTTCAAGAGTTGATCAGGATAAATAGATTAAAGGGACTCGAGTGGTCCGGTCGACGCAGTAAGCGAGGTGTCAATGGTGCAATGGTCAACACAGGTGTGTTTGTGCCCCTGCTCGGAGTTGCTGTTTTGACAATGCCTCAGAAAGCTACTTTGTAACGAGACATCCCCAGAATCCGACGCTCCATGCTATCTACATGACGACTTTGGTCATGTATGTTCTATATCGTCTTCCCCGTCGCGGCGCAGCTGTCCTGCTTGCTGGCATGAGGAGCATTTTGAAGAGTCAAGCGTCACTTTGTTCCTTGGCGAGTGAAGTGCCGATAGACCCACGAAAGCTCCTATCAACGTATGACCTTGATCCTGTCACCCGGAGCTATGTTTGTTGCCCTTCGTGCTATTTTCTGTATGAATACTCTCTCGCTAGGACAAGGAAGAGGAAAGCGCATGTTTCTTCCAACGAACGTCATGACACCACCGAGAAGGCCGGCGGAAAAATGGCAGAAGACGTGCAGCTTGTTGTCTCCATTCCGACTCACTGTACACACCGTCGGGTTCGCGCAAGCCCCACCTGTGGCGAGCCCTTATTTGAGACCGTTATCATCAATGCCAAGGCGCATACCGTTCCTCTATGCAAGTATGAGGTGCAAGATTTGAAGCAGTGGGTTGGGCGGCTGCTTTCCAGACCCGCTATCGAAGAACACGTGTTCAAAGCCTTTCGTAGATCTCGCAAAGAATTCATGGAGGACATGTGGGATGCAGGACACTTGTGTAAGATTCTCCTGAAAAAAGGTGAACGGTTTCTCCCAGGACCGGCAAGTGAGACGCGCCTAGCGTTTTCATTCTCAATGGATAGCTTTAACCCATATCATATGAAAGAAGCCAAGCAAACTGTCTCGTCAACTGCCATATGGCTGATCTTGCTTAATCTCCCCTCATCTGCGATACCGTCCCGAAAACATGTTCCTCGCTGGTGTAATTCCCGGCCCGAGGAAACCCTCACTTTCTGACATCAATCACAGTCTCAAACTTTTGGTCGACGTCCTACTGGAGTTCTTCGATCCTGGTGTTTTGTATTCTCGAACGGCGAGACACGAACAAGGTTGTCGAGTTCGGGCAATACTTGTTCCAGTTGTCTCGGATATGCTGGCTGCGCGACAGGCTGGTGGTTTTGCTAGCCCCACGGCGACCTACTTCTGCACGCGCTGCAACCTGAAGGTGCAAGATATCGAAAATATAGACAAGCATAGTTGGCCACCACGAGACGTTGTTGAACATGTCAAAGCTGCGAAGCAATGGCGCGATGCAGGGAGCCATGACGAACAGAATGCGATTTTCCGATTTTCCGGCATTAGGTGGTCCCCGCTCCTTCAATTGCCCTATTGGAACCCCATCCTGTTTACCGCCATCGAACCTATGCACGTCTTTGATGCCGGGCTCTTCCAGAATCACTGCCGGCAGGTTTGGGGCATTGACATATCCAATCCGGGTGGTGATGGGACGGTGTCATCGACGACCGCTAGAACAATTTCGAGACCTCCAGACGCCGAGTTGGAGAAGTGGTATGAGGTTATTCGTGTGGCCGGAGATCTGGAGCGTCTTCGGGACCAACTTCATGGAAGGGACTGCGCCCGCGACACCCTCTGGCACATCTGCAGTGATCACAACTTGCGTCGTGCAGGTAATAAGTTGCAATTAGCTATAGCCATCGTCGATTGGGTAAGTGTCTTCGTGCCCTTTAATGAACGAAATCGGTGACCGGTGTTGGACACAGCGCAAGGATACGCCTCCTGATATGATCAAGCTACCTACTATCCATCCCGCCGACCAAAGACGTCACACCGTTTCCACGCCTTTTCCCGCTTCTGAAACAGATGTCGAATCTGCCCGTGAGGGGAGCGTTACTACCGATGACTCGGTATGTTGCCAGCATGACTGAATCATGTACTCAACCCGATCGTCTCTTAGGCCGCATCAAATCGCTGTCCGAGTTATGACAGAGTCCCCTCGGAGGACGAACAGAAAGCTGTAGACAAGTGCGTTCAACAACTTGTCGATCGTGCTGCTCGTAATACCGTGTTGCGAGCCAAAAAAACTGTGCTTCAATTTGTCTGTCGGGATTACTGCCAAATGTCTTCTGAAGAGCTGAATAACCTTCGCAACAAAGAAGAATTGTATGCCGCGGCTGCAGCTTGGGTGCGTGTGCAATGTGCTGCACTGAATCGCCGGGTCTCATATCCAGTTAGGTAGAATCAAATGTCCTTCCTGAAGATAATCCCAGCGAGAAGAAAAAGGTCTCCCCCAGCAATGGTGCGGTACTTGGCAAGGACGTGATGGAGGCCGTTTGGGCAGACATGGCTCTCACCGAACTCCCGTCTTGGGTCACGGAGGCCCCTTCAAATTGGGGAACCGCGGCACGGGGCAAACTCAGCGCAAACAACTGGAGAGTCATTTGTACCGTCCACCTCCCTATCACGTTAATCAGACTCTGGGGAGGAGACGACCTACCTAACAACCAGAAAGCCATGTTAGAGAACTTTATGGATTTAGTGCGTGCCGTTCAGATCGCAAGTCTGCGCTCCATCTCTCGAAAAGATTGAGCTGTATGAACACTACATCTTTCGTTACATGGCATCATTCAAATCGTTGTACAAGCTTGCAAAGGTGAAACCCATCCACCACGCTGCCTTGCACTACGGCGACGTCCTCCGGGGATTTGGGCCCGCACACACACACAGCGCCGCATTCTACGAGCGGTACATCCACTCTATGCAGAGCAAGAACCACAACATGAAACTGGGTTTGTCATTTGATTCCAGATCTATCCTCATCTCAGTACTTAATACTTAATCCAGGTGAGCTCGAATTAACGTTCATGCGTAGCTCCATAAGGGAGGCAAATTTGAAGGCACTACTCGAAGACGACAGTGAGGTGCGCTCACGTGTCGGTGACCTCGTGGAAGTATACAAGGGCATTCTTGCCGAGGATGCTCGCGGGACGCGCTTGGCCCATATGATCGACGCGGTTCACCTCACACAGAAACAGCAGACATTGCTTATGACGGAAATAGTCTGTATGAATCAAGCCTTCCTGATGCCATCCTAGCGGCGTTCAGACAATTCTTACATTGCAAATACCCAGGACTTAGGGAAGAGGACGCCGCGGAGGGTTCTTCCACTCCTGTTGCATCTCCCGAAGCTAAGGTGCTGGACAGGTTCTCCCTCCGCGGTGTTCAATACTCCACAGCAAGCCGTCGGGCACGTGACAGCCATGTATTTTTCCGATCTCCCCACACCGAGTCGGAGATGTCGAAGCCAGAGCCCGGCCAGATAACACATATCTTCCTTCGTCCCCACGTTCTAGCTGCGCGCTTTTCTGTTTCTCCAGGTCAACTCCACCACCCACCCGTCTACATCTCTGTGCGGCCCTACGCTTCTCTTCAACCTACTCCAGAGTCCGAGCTCGGCAATATAGACCAAATGTATAGACGATTTGGTTTTGCAGGTGGTTTTTTGTACAGGAACAATTTTGCGCCACATATCATCGTTGAACCATCAAATATTATCTCTCATGTTGCAGTAACACCTCTCGAAATCGGTGGACATAGAGTGGTACATATTCTTCCTATGGATCGGGTACGTTTCACCAAATTACGAATAAAACTCATGGAGAAACATTTTCAACCACCAGCTCATGCAGACATCCTTAATGCACGCGCAAGACGAAGACTTAGGTGACCACACAAGCCAGTGAAGCTGCTGTTGAAATGAGAGTGTGCGTCCACGCACGAGTTGCCTCGGCGTCGGGCATGAGCTTACGAGTAGAGATGAGATGCGAGAGGGTCTCGCACCACGATCGTGTGGTTACTTAGTGTCTCAACTACGAGCGATTGATCAGGGACAATCCCCTGTTACTATTTGATATTTACTGTAGTTTTGGTGTTCGTTTCTGTGCGGAATACGGACCTCCGTCCTCGACGATTTCACGTGTAGTTAGCCTCTTCACGATGTACTTAAGGTTGCGTAGTGTACGCCTGGTGCCCCATTCGTTTACTACGTCTGGTGTGCCAGGTAAGCAAGTTTATTGTTCTATCTAATACAATTCGTTTACGCTACGTCTGGTGTGCCAGTAACCGACCCCCTTAACCTGCTGCGCTGCAACAGCTGCACAATAGTCGAAGACGAACGCAGCAAAGAAAATGTATTTACAGTGCTACAGTAATAATGCTAGCTAGAATGCCACTGCAGCGCCGCTACCGTCGTCGCGGCCACCCTATTTTCGTCGATGTCGCCGCTGTCGGGTTGTTGTCGTGTCGGGATGCCGGTGCCGTCGTATTTTGGGCAGGCGTGGTCAACCGGCGCCGGTGGTAGTCGGTAGTGGTGGTGGTCGGTAGTGGGCGGCGTCGGCGAACTCCTCTGTTTTGCCGTCGTCGCCGTCGCCGTCGGTCGTGGTTTGCAGCGCACGTGGCTGCATTGGTGGGGGTTCGCTGCTGCTGCCGTCATCTGGGTGTACACCAGTGCCAAGAACCATGACTCATTGACAGCTGGCTTGCGCCTGCACCAGCCACGACCACGATCGTGACGACAATGGCGGTGACCCTCATGCGTGGGAAGCCACCTTTCCTACACCGCTCGGTGATTGCCGGTTTTGTTTGTTGGTGCATATTCACTCGCGGCTATATCCGAACAACGACAACAACAACACAACAACGACTACAACAATCACGACAACCACGACAACAACCACGAACAACCACGATAACAACCACGACAGCCACGACAACAACCACGACAACCACGACGACAACGACAACCGCGACAACCGCGACAACCGACCACGACGAGCCTCGACGACCAAAACAGCAACCGCGACGACACGACAACGCGACTCGGACTCGGAACGACAACGCAACGCAACGGCCGGCGACGACGACAGCGCCGACACGACGACTCAGACGGCGAGCGGCGGTCATTTCATACGAGTAGGAGTAGTCGCTAGTTTAGTTTAGTACCATAGCCTAGTATTTCAATAATAAACCGTGCACCAAGGTTGAGACTAAAAAAACCCGCCGTACCCCTGTCGACGGGTACGGGTTTCCGAGGGTAGGGAAATTGCGACCCGGACCCCTACCCGTGATCAACCCCTACCCGTCCCTTCAATGCTAGTTTCAATAATAAACCGTGCGCCAAACCCGCTGTGATCACTAAGTATATAGGAGCCGACGTTGTCGTCTCAAACCTTGCTCGAAGATGATTTTCACAATGACTATTCGTACATATACATCCCCTACGTTTTCCCCAAATTATGTTCATTTTCATTTCCATCATTGTTGTTGAACTATTTCTGGTTGATTGGTACACGCACTCACTACCGAATCAGTCGGCAACCCGGGCCGCACACATAGGGAAAGTTCTTCCGACGCTTTAGGGAATAACTGCGACGGTCGGTTTATACCGTACACCTTGGTGCGGACAACGACGACAGTACCAACAGGAAACCCCTGGCCAACACAGCCACATGCACGACAACGACGACATTGTCGACGCAACCCCGATCCGCACAAGCTTACCAACCTATGTTTTTTGCACCGATCATAGACCGCCAATCACCATTCCAAACCCCACTCACCGGCATAATCTGGTATGTCAGGCAGAAGGGGTTTCCACGACGCTCTGGGATCGGGCATCGGATGGAGCTCTTAAGAATGTGAGCCCGGACATGTCCACAGGGAAGGTGCAACTTGGCGATGGAAGAGAATGAAAAAGAAAGGTCGCGACGTTCAGGCAATCCGATGGTTGATCGATAACAATACAGAGGACGACGAGGTTGAATCTTTTGCGATGACTATGCCTGACACATTTACCTCGGAGTGGGGCGTCGAAGTATGGAGAAAGGTTTCGGAAGTGAAACGATACGAAGGCGCGACATCCC
>JAKELI010000609.1:0-28132 GCA_021525025.1 Lactarius hengduanensis
GGGCATGCACATGTCTCTTATATGTCGTGCCAGCCAAGTGTAACACGACTCAAGGTCCATCGGGAAGTGTGTGTGGTGCTTGAAACTTGAAACCCAAAATCGTAACTTGAGGGTGGGCTGGGTGACCATCAGAGCTCTTCAAGTTTGTGGAGTCACCCACACATTGGACAAAAGACTCGGTTGGGTCCAGCACTCCCGGATTCCATTCTCGCCTATTCATTAGTGAGCCACGCATCCCCAAAGTCCACCGTCCGTCGGCGCCACAGCAAATGTCACAGCACCACGCCTCCATTGTTGTTCGCTTCTGCATTATAAATCAGGGCCCATTGTTCTACAATTCTGGACTCACGCACGTCACAGACAGCATCATATCATGATCCTAACCTGCCTTGGAATTGGAGATCAGTGTCCATTGAAATATACGATCACGGGCTAGCCTTACCTGACCAATGAATGGCAACTGTAGTGTACATGTATTCACAACATCGCATTGTAACAGTTTCTTGCCTCTAGATTGCAAGTCAGACCCCATTGTCCTCCTATTTTGGGTCTGCACAACATGGTCATTGAATCATGATGCCCGTGACCCACAATATGAGGCACAGCAATACAATGACAGAACTGTTCAACACCGTCGTTCTCGGTACATTCCATCAATCCGGGACTGACCTGAGAGTCAGAAGTGAGTGACGCACTCACCATTAGGGTGTGACATGGGTTGTACCATGGGTGTCAATACACACTACTGTACCTGTCACCTGTAATACCGTACCTGCCATGACACTGCACCCACAGGTGTGGGTTAGACCTGTGGAATATCACCCAACACCACGGTGTCAAAGCACCGTGGTATACCATACTACCATTGTACTATACCGTGGGTTATTCACAACGAGAAGCAACTAAAAACATTTCAAATGTAGGTAATATATCCTAGAATGTAATCTGCTACTCTGAGTCCGAGTCATCAAGGTCAATGAGTTCACACTTACGCTTTCCTTTTGCACGCATAGCCTTGACAATATTGGGCATATACACCAAGTCCTTGTGGCTCCAATCCCCAAAGCACATGGTAGCGCAGATGGATCCAGGGGTGAGTCTGTTGCGTGTGAAATGAAGTACTTGTCGACCTTGTGAAAAAACACGCTCAATGGTGGTTGATGTCACTGAGAACAAGCAATCAGCTATATGAATTCTCACACCATCTGGGCTGGACTTACATGGAACACTGAGATAGTCAAATGCCATGGCCAACAATTGCAGGAACACAAACTGATGCTCCCACCACCAGGTGATCGGGTCATGAACTTTCTCAATTGCCTGTGCCAAGTAGTCATCCAGTTCACTCAGTTCCTTGATCCCATCCATCGGGATGTCAAAAAAGTCGAACTCATTGCTATTGTCGCCCATACTGGCTAGCTAGATAGGTCATCAAACCCTGTCATAAGTGGAAACAACTCAGAGGTGGTAACTGGCTGACCTTTTGTTCCTGGGGTCTCTTGTTGTACTTCATGAATTATCTCTCACAATTTCCTTGGCTGTGTTGATCCACTCCTTTGACCACTCATGTTGATGGAAGTACTTGAGTTTCAGCTGGGGATGAAGGACCATAGCGATACGATAGACATTAGACATGTCAGTTTTTGAGTAGTACTTGTTGATGGATTTGCACGCAAAGGACAAGACATGCTTGACAGAGGGCTTGAGTGGAGTGGTGGCAGAAGTATGAAGAAGTGCATCAATATGATCCATTGTGGGGATCACATGTGCAATTGTCAAGGCAGAATCTAGAGAGAAAAAAAGAGTAGTGTCTTTATATATCTTCAAGACTCGTAAAAGGTCATGCACAATGTCCCAGTCCTTGTCCTCGAGTTCGTACTTCCGGAGCTTCACTGATTTGTTGGGAGTTATGTTGTCAATGGCAATGCGGTATTCACTAGCGACCTTGAGCATATCATATGTTGAATTCCACTGGGTTTTTACATCATGAGGAATGAGGCAGGAGGGGAGGGCGTTATTTATACACGCTTCTTGCCATGCAGGCAGTGCAATGGTTGTTGAATGGACAATAGCGAAAGAGAGCTTTCGAATCTGCAATTCAATCAGCCGCTGTTCGTCTCACAGCAGCGTATGTGATAACTACACACCTTGTCTAGAGTGGTGCGCATGGCAGCAGTATTATCCATAAGAGCTGCATGTGCTCCCTGGTCCAAGCCTGCAAACAGATCCTCCTCCTCATCCTGATTGTCGTGTCCTTCCAGGTCATCCGAACCCAAGTCCTCACTGGCATCACCATCATTGGATTCTTCGTCATCACCATCAGGTGGGACATCGTCATTGAGGGTGTTGGTGTCAGCATCATCACCAGAGACCATAGGAGTGGCAGTGGCGAATGGCTTGAGTAAGGCTCGTGCAGAGAGCTGGATGGTATGGTTGAAGCACCATACACGATTGACATCTCTGAATGTGTTTGGAAGCTTGCTAAGATAGTCAGTCTGCTTGTCATTTGTTGTTGCGTTATCACCATTGAAAGAAAGTATCTTCCTCTCTAGCCCATGAGCAATGAGCATCCTGTGGAAAGTGAGAGCGAGAACCTCCCCAGTATGTGACTAGATATGATTGATAAGCATCACGTGAGCATAACAGAAGTAGGGGACGCACCTCCGGCACCTCAATGATATCCAACAAAAAACCTAGAACCTTGCCTTCATGATGAAGGTGTACTGTCCAGGCGACAAAAAAAAAAGCATGGTGATTAGGCGATGTCCATGCAACTGTTCCGAAGTGGAGTTGGCCAGGGTGTTCCTATAAAAACCTTGGTCATCGAGAAGCGTGCAACGTGAAACAGATTGTGCATACCTTTAATATCCTGTCTATATGCTGTTTTGAGTGCTTAAACGCAATCTTGATGTCACAAGAAACCGTCTTGGGGCTGGGGATGAACGTTGATGGTCTTCCAGCCATCATCAGTTCTTGAAATTGACGGTCTTTGACAATATTGAGGGGGCAGGCACTCTCAGCACACCACCTTGCAATATGAGCTCTATACAATATCAAAGGTCATTGTCCACTGATAGAGGAAGAGGACATACTGTGTTTCCTCTGCTCTATGTGAGCAATGAGTAAACTTGACTGACCTCTGACCAACCTGAGCAAAAGAGGCAAATATCGACCCATCTTGGCTGCTGCCAGTGGTCCCCTTCTTATTGAATGCTGCAGCAACAACATCAGCACTGAAGCACTTCACGGCGTGGGTCTTGAGGTTGGAGGTAGCTGCGCAGTCCTTGGAGTCTTGATAGTGTCATACACCACCAGAGGACTTGCACTTCCTCACAGCACACTTGAACAAATGATACTTCTGGTGCTGATCATCATGCCCAACTACAACCTTTTCCTTGAAAAACCCATAGACTGCAGAGTGCCAGGTTTTTTTAAGACATTCTAGAGGATGACACATTAGAACTGGAGGGGAAGACACTGCGTGCAAAGCAGGGTTTTCAGACCAACAAAACCCATGGAAAACCCTATGGAGTGTTAACCACTTATCGAGGGTTTTTTTTTCGAAAAACTTTGAAAATAAATGTTAAAGTTTTATTTTGGGTGGCACAACATGAAAAAAAACTCTATGAAATGACTTAAAGTTTTATTTGGGCCAGCGTGTGCCACCCGAAAAAAGAGTCAAACTCTTTTCGTTAAGGTTTCCTTCGTGAGAAAGAGTTTGATAATTGTCAAACACTTTCGCAGATCACATGATACGGCCCGAACAAATAACTCAAACTATTTCTCGCGTTTATCTGGCTAGGGAAATAATGACATAAACATTTCCTTAGCTGTCTATCAAAAGTGTCAAACTCTTTTGACCAGCCGCATGTGGCTACATCCACATGACCCGCCAATCCCGGTCGCACCGAGGCCGGCCCGCTGTAACTAGACACCTTTTTCGGTATTATTGCACGCGAGCATTATGTGATAATCACAGCCGTCACACTGCTACCGTTATCTCACGGCCCGCTGTTCCCGTGTACTGGTTCACTCCGAAGTTGGAAACGCGGGAATGTCTGAGTGTTTGATCATCAAACACTCGGAATGTCCCACTGTCGGACGCTCAACGGCTGGATTGTCCCGCTGTCGGACACTCGGACACTCCCAATGTTTGAGTGTCCGACATGGGACATGCCGAAACGTCGTCCGAGTGTCCCACACTCGGTTCGATGACCGTTCTCATTGCACTTGAGCACATTATCGTAAACTACAGTGTATTAGTGAAAAAAAATTGAAAAAAAAAGTGCTGTCGCTGTGAGGAAGGCGAAGCGAATTGTCGGCCTGTGCATGGAGCGGACGTACAACGTTGGAAAGGCGCGTGGCACATACGTTACCGAGCGCGCACGCATATTTTCGACACACCTAACATCGTCCTACATCACCACTACTCATTAAAATGCAATACAATGTATTGTCGTTCGCCCTTCTACTACTTTCCTGGTGGCTGGTGCGTTCCCTTCACTCGTTCAAATCATTTCATTGCTAATTTCTGTATAAAAAAAAAAGCTCGCCAATGTTAACGTCAACTTCAGCGACACTACCGGCCACATCACCTTCGAGCACGCCTGGTTCGACGCTACAAACCGGCGTGTAGCCAAGCTGCAACTCGCCTTCTCCTTCGGGGCGCACGCCAATGACGGACAAGCTGTGGGAGCCGGCACGAATTGACGGAAGATGTTGGAGGGTAGGCTGGGTGGTTTTAGGATCAGGGTATCGTTGTCGTCTGTGCAGTGAGCGTGTTGTCTCATTCATACCATCGGTGTTCGTCCCCGTGCGGTTGTTGTCCTCATGCACACCCTTTCCCTTATCCACTGTTTTTTGAAACTTTAATGAAGACCTCGTGGTGGACGTCCTGACAGTGATCCTACGGGCCTACCTTGCTGAGACATCGATGGACCATCTCGCTGGCGCGCTCAAGATGGGCGGGATCAAGGACCACACAGATTCTGTACTCGATGCACACTTCTGCTTGCAAGTCGTGGATTGGTGGACCCACAAGCAAAACGCGGTAATCAAGGAAGACATCACCAAGGCCATCAAGAAGTCCCTCGAGCACGAGGACCAGCACGAGCGGAGGTAAGCAATACGGCTGTTCCGAAGGGTCCTCCATCAGTTTTGGTTTCCTACTAGCCTCTCTGTCGTGACGGTACTATCGCGTGTACTTAGATGAGATGTTCATTTTCCTCTTGTTCGCACCTTCGTTCTTCACCCGTTTTGCTTTGGTCCTTTCGTTATTCTTTGTGGCATTCTCAATTAATTTTTTTTTTGGAAAAATAATGAAGTTGTTCGCGTGCGTGCTGCAAACAAGTTCCGATCATGTGACCTTATGCCTAAACCGCACTTATACCATGAAGAGATCATCCTTTAGATGATTGCATTTTAGATATATCCATCATTACGGAATTGTAAACTCACCGGGTCATCTAGGAGAGACAAGTCAGTGCGATCTGTATCTGGAACGCACTCCTGGCTTGCGGGGAACGCCAGCAGGAATTACGACATTATCAGCACCTGTGAGGGTCTTTGCAAGACCGTCATCTGGGAGAAGGTAGCCTTCGACCTTGGCCAGGGTTACGATGTGACGGCATCAGTGGGAGACTTATATCCGCCTCCATTGGCTTACGATAACACCCACATGCATGGTGATCGTTGTACAACCCCCCGGGTTGATTGTTTGGCCCCATGGCACAGAGACAGACAAAAAAAAGAAAAAGAAAAAGAAAATACTATTCAAACGGACTCTGCACTTTTGTCATGCCCGTCGTTTGCTCTCCTGCTGTATCCCTGTGGCTGGTATGTTTCCTCTGCTCATTTGGGTCCTTTCGCCACTGATTCCTAGAAAAAGTTTGTCAACCTCAATTTCGGCGACACTGCTGAGTACATTACCTTCAGACACGCCTGGTTCAATGCCAACGATTCATGTTCTTTGGGGCGCACGCCGACGAAGGACAGGCCGCAGGCGACTTGACAGAAGATGACGGGGGTGGGGTCAGCTTAAGTTTGCCGTTTATCATTGTCGTCTGTGCGGTCAGCGCGTGTCTCCCATACCCTTGATATCATGGGTGTTCGTCCTGTGCGCTCGCCCCCCATGCTCATCTTGGAGCCATCCGTCGACCCAGCGGTATGCTACTGCCCTCACACAGTTCGAACTCTTCACGTAGTATATTCAGACTCCCCTCGGGTTGCTTAGCCCCATGGCACAGAGACAGAAAACAAACAAAAAAAACTATTCAACGGACTCTGTAATTTTGTCGTACCCAAGCTGGCAGTCATTGGTCCCTCACCGAGAACTAAGGTAACTAAGAGTGTTGGCCATGAATTGAAAGCGACTAGGGAACTCACCTCGACATCTCCACGGCCAGGAAGTGCATCAATCCATAGCCTCCAGCCTTCAGACAGTAGCTTGACCGGGATGATAGCCTGAGAGGTCAGTATGTGTTGGTCCGACATTGAAAAGAGATGGTGTCACTCACCTTGACGTTGCCAGGTTGCGGGTCAGGGTGGCATCGTCGAGAAAAAGAGAAAGAGGGAAGTGAGAAGTAGAGATGCAACAGCTTCCAGAGAGAATATCAGAACAAACACCAAGTCGAAGGGGAGGAGCAGCGAACCTTCCCACAGAGTCAACCAGACAGTGAGTCGACGGTTGCTCGTGAGGGGTGGCCTCGCGCGACCTGTTTCTGTCGAAGTTAGATAGAAACATAAATCGCTGCATTCATTTCTAAAATAAAAGTTTAAAAACCCATTGAGGAGAAGCCGGAATGGTGCACAACGCACCATAGCCTCCCGCGTAGGATATTGCATCGGAATGGCTTCACATACCTACAATACACTCCACATTAGCTTTTCCTTGTTTCCTGGAATGGGAGTGAAGAAACGCACGAAATAACACCCGACATATACACCTCCTCAGGTGGCCCGTCTTCGGTAGGGGTAATTGGGTAAAGGCTCACCACTCCCGCCCTGCCCCGTCTTCCTCTTGCCCAACTCGACAGAATCAAAATTGGGGTTGACCGCCTCATAGAAACGGCGAGTACCGACGGTTGCCCCAATGGGCAGCAGGACCAGCCAAACTGAACTACGACCCAGCAACGCTCGCGCAGGTGCCAAAGGCATCCAAGCGCAGCTCACCCCTCCGCAATTGGAGGGATGGCCTATGGTCATCAGAGGGCGACGGCGGAGGGGAAGGTATGGAGCATCGCTCCATAACCTCCGGCCTTCAGACGATGACCTAGAAAACGCTGGCAAGCTGAGAACTGAGTGTTAGTTTTGAATTGAAAAGTGATGAGGGAACTCACTCGACGTTGCCAGGTTACCCGTCAGGGGCGGCATCGCTGAGAGAGAAAAACTGGAGAAAGAGGGGTGTAAGAATCTCCAGAGAGATCCGAAGGTGTGAGGAGCGGCCATATCGGAACCAACAGCCAGATCGAAGAGGAGTAGCGAACCCACCCACAAAGTCAACCAGACAGTGAGTCGACGGTTGCTCGTGAGGGGCAGCCTACGGATAGAGTGAGCCATTGGCGAGCCTGGACAGGAGGGATCCGAAGGTGTTGAGGAGCGGCCATATGACAAACACCGAGTTGAAGAGGAGGAGCAAGCGAATCCCCCCACAGAGTCAACCGGACAGTGAGTCGATGGTTGCTCGTGAGAGGTGGCCTGCGGATTGAGGCCTTGAGGCCTTGAGGGACCGTGTGTCGAATAGTTTGAAGACGTGTGGAAAAAAAAAGGAGGGAGCCGACAGTGGGACGTTCCGATCGTTTGATTGTCCGACGTGGGACATGCCGAGCCCTGTTCAACACTTGTTCAACAGCCCTGCCGACGGTCCGAGTCGACCGAGATCATCATGATGTACTGTACTTCTTATCGAGCGCCCTTTCCCCTTGAATCCATGTAATACCACATAGAGTGCATCGTTGTATGTATTCAGCGTACTAAAATATACAATTTCCTTCAAATATTCCATCGACCATTGGCCCGTGCAAACGGAACCTATACATTCAATCGGACAGAGATCACGGCAACGTTGTATAGATTTAATCCTAAAAAAAAGTCAGCTTTATCCGTCTGGCATGACGTGGGTGGTACCTTGTCCAAAGGCAGCGCGTGGAAGCATGGAATGCCGAAAGTCTGTCCGTCATATGGGGTACAGGCAAAGTGTGCAATGACTTCTTGCGCCGCTACTACTTCTATTTCGCCCTCGAGCTCAGGGTGGTAGAGGCGGCCACCAACCAAGGGGTATCGACGATATGGGTCTCGTTGGGCCTCTTGTTCCGAAAGCTCCTTGAATCCCTGAACAACGAAGTAAGCTTCGGATGACGGCCTGAAGGGAACGGTGAATATCTGCTTGATTTTTCCCGCGTGCCAGTCGCCGGAAATCCGGTCCCCAATAACCACATGACTATCCCTAATGGAGAAAGATGATGGGCTGAAGATGGCCCCGCGGTGGCTAAATTTGTCGTATTGCCTGGCTTTCCCAGGCGTTGTCGTACTCTCGTGAAATGCCTTCCTGGAGCGAACAAGGAGCTCTGTCAGGCACGTGAGGACTTCCTGCTCGAGCCAGCATTCCTGCCCTTGCAAGGCATCTCGCTGTGCGTCCGCACCCGTCAGATCTTCGAAGACGGTTCCCTTCACAGTGGGGTTGAGATAATTTCCAAGTCGGTCTGCCAGGGGTTGTAGGCGGTGTCCCAGTTGTTCGAACGAGGAAATAAGACCTCGAAGCCTTTGGATCATGCACATTCGCTCAAATAATGTCTTTTCGAGTTCACCTGTCATAGTTTATGAGCATTCGCTATATTTTGCCGCCATGGTGCGAAAACAACGAACCAAACCTTCCATTCGTTTCTATGTTCTGAAGCATATGATTATATCGCTCGAACACCCAGCAGCGCCACGCTGTTGTCGGGCCGAAGTGAGATAGGAGCTCTGTCAGATGGATAGAGATGTGGTGATATGGGATAAGCTGATGCGCCGGGAAGAGCTCGTGGAGTCCGCGCAGGTACCTCAGCATGAGATCGCGAAACTCTTCAGAACGGGCAACAGTAATACGCCTTCCTGCAGCGATCTTGGTCGCCGCAATAAGATCACAGAAGTTCTTGAGGAGTTGGTTCTCGCGGCAATCGGGAGGTAGAGGACCCCATAGACGGCCCAATGTCACGACGAGGTGCACGGTGCAGAACACTCGCCATCCGTCAGCAGATATTTTCCCTTGGCCTTTGTCACCAATCCGTGGTGGTGCGGGGGTGCACCAAGAAGGCAATGTAGTTTTCTCCATGTCGTCCCAGATTTCTTGGAGCCTTGATCTTCCGAGAATGCGAGTCTTGGCACGGTTTGCATTTGCTCGCTTTGCATGTGAAAGGCGCAGCGGGTCTGGGATTGTGAGGTCGTGAGTCTCGTTCGTGATCCCTTCGTCGGATCTCTATCATAGTATGTTAGTTGACAGGCTCACATACAGATGGCAGCGTACGCACCGCTTTCTCCAAAGCTTCTATTAACTTACTTTTCTTGTACTTCCGAATTGTCTTCATCTTGGACAGGTTCCAAGTCCTTCGCTCGTCCACGTTCATTTGGTCGTACTCAGCTGGCCTGTTCTGAACTTTAAGAAAGTACAAGTGAGCGAGAGCTGCGGATGAGAGCTCTAAGAAGTCGTCAGTGGCATTCGCGAAGTGGTAATATTCCATGGCGGTGTGTGCTTCAGAAACGGTAATCGATGTACTATCGGGGTCGGTATCGGGGTTGGCAAGAACGGTGTCGATGTTCTGCTGCTCCTCGGTTGTCATTGGACGGATTAGATTCTCGCCGGAATCAAACCACCCGTTATCGCGGCGCTGTACATTATAGAGTCAATATAATGAGTGGCCGAACGCGAATTAAGAGCGGTACATGTTGAGTCAAAATCCTCATCAGTGGCTCGTACTTTTTGCCCTTCACCGAAAGACCTTGGCCCCTGGCCAGATAGCGGAGTGTCCCTGCCTTGAATTTTTGTAAGCTCTCCAATGTTCCCGTTCGCAAGCAGAGGAAAGCTCGTTGGTAATCAAGCGACGTCCTTATTTCCCAAGGCAAGGGATCGGATGATGTACCATCGCCGTCTTCAATTTCGACATCCATACCCCACATTTCCTGGCAATGGCGTGAAAGAATCCGTAGGAATAATGCGTGCATGGGATCGACGCAGAGACTCCGAATAGGGTCGAGATACGGGAGTCTGAGAAACTCTGAGTAGCGTACCCCTGTGCTTTTTGGTGACATTGGCACGCTCTGCCTCCGACAGAGCATCGCTGCCACTGGATGGCAAGTCTTCGGTGCTCTTCACAGGTGTGAGGCTCCCAGCTACCGAAATAGAGGTCGTTGATGTTTTGGAGTTGTAACTTGCAGTATGAGCAGAAATTGGCCGATTGCGGCCCAGTGAACCCTAGTGCCTGTCGGGCAGCCAGAAGGTCGCAGATAATCAGCGCAAGCGCGCTCCGAGTCTTTCTCCCATTGGGGTACTTGTACGTACAGTGTATATCAGTACCCTGTTGACTGTATGATTCCAAAAGATCGTCGACAAGAGGTTCTAAGAAATGATTTATCTTGTCCATAGATGGTTCATGTGGACCGGGAATTATACCAGCCAAGAACATATTTTCGGGCTTGAAGCGCATCGCCGGTGGAAGATTCAAACATACCATGTATGTAACGCCACCACAGGGGCATTAAGTACGACGTGTACTTCGTAAGTCACAACAGGTTATGGAAAGGCGTGAGTCGGTTAGGACTCGAGTTCGGGGATGTACAAGTATCACTCGGTCTCCTGAGACACGAGGATAATAGCGGAGTCAGGGTGGGCTCAAGTGTAAGGGCGAGCAAAGACGTTAACTCAAGCGCAAAGGCGAGTTCACACAGGATCGTGAGACGGGTGATGTGGTATTACACAAGAAGTCAAGTCTACCGTACAAGCTAGGTATACGAGACCTTATATAGTGGTACAGGGTGTTTGGCGAAGACAAACACAAGGTGCGAGAATAAGGCCTTGGTCCTAAAGTGGAACAACGGGAAGGCCAAATACAGTATTCAAAGATTGCGTGGAGTCATGCGCTCATAGGGTCAGCTCGGAAATGTGGGGTGGTTTTCGATGGCGCAAACTACCCCTCGAATCGAGTCGTGCGTAAGTGAAATCAGGGAAAATGAAGCGACGCGTGAGAAATAGGAACCCCACGGAATCCGCGTATCGTACACAGAACAGTCAAGAAGGCAAAGAAATCGTAACAATGTATAATCCCATGACGGTGGCAGATCGCCCAGCTTGCTTGAGCTGGAAAGGATTGAAGCCATCCATGTTGAAGCTAAATAGGTATCGCCCCTCGTTATCGGCACGCTTGCAGATGAAAGGGTGGCCATCAGCGCCAGGGATTTCGTACAATCCTGGCGCGTCCCAGATATCCTCCATGACACCACCAGATAGCGGAGAGGTGTCACGGTCCATCATGTCCTCCATCCCAGGACGGCATAACATCTGGCCCAGCCAATCGTTGAACGCGTGGTAAAAGAAGCGACGGACAGGGATATGGTATTGATGACCGCGAATAATACGCGTTTTTCGGAGGCGCCGACCGCAGATTCGTTGAGTAAATGGATGTTTTGACGAGCACATTTCGGGGTATGAGTCGGGTCCGTCGTCAGGATAACAAGTCGAACACTTTGGACAGCAGACAAAGACTCTATAAGAGGGTTGCAAAGCGAGCCTGCGGATGACGGTGCGGGCATCCGAAGGCACAGATTTTGCGAGGTATTTACCCTGGCCGTCGGTCGCGCGAAAGTCTTCTACCATAAGGTTGATGAGTAACTGGATAGTAAACAATAGCTGGCCGCAGTCTCTCAGTGATAGGCCAGAGACTATGTGCATCACAGCCACCAGAATGTACGCCACAACAACAACGGGTTGGACGTCGGAAGAAAATAGTGACATTTCGAAGTGGGGTGCTGGAGACCGTAATAAGTAAATCGCGGGCCCGTCTGAGATCAAGCTAGCACACTCACATGTGTCTATGACCTGCGTCGACGTCGAATCATAGTCGTTGACAGTCGGCCCAGGGTCAGATGGCATGGGCACACTGCGGTCCTTCTGGGACGCCATCTGCCATGCGCGAAGCTGCAAATCGTCCAGCTTGATCCATTCATTCTGAATGTCATGGAGTAACTGGTCTCTTATAGACCTACAGCGTTCAAACGTGCCGCAGTCTAGATTTTGGCAATCGATGAGCATCTTTTTTATCCACTCGCGATATTCTAGGAACTGGGTGTTCGCTTTCGCGAGTCTCTGTAGTGGGGGAGGGGGGCGTAGGTCGTCTTCCTTAGATGGTTCCCAGAAGACGAGACCCTCGATACGAATGTCATGGAGTAATCCCGACCGAAAGACGGACAGGCAATCTTCTAACGAGCGGGCGAGTTCGTCCTCTTGAGAACCCCATGCCTGGGTTCCGACTGGCTCGCCAGCGCAATGAGTAGTTTGCAGTGAAGTTCTTGTATCCAATGCGCCTCCGGTCTGACGCCTATCTGGAGATCCAGCCTCTCGCTGGTGTCCATACGCTTGAGACACGGTTCGCCTTTACAACGCTGCTGACGTACCATATATTTGAGCCGCTTTTCACCCCTACGGTGCTCCCAATATTCTTGTATTCCAAGCCTCTTTCCTCGAATCGGATTGCCCCTCTCATCTGTGGTTTCCTTCTTGTCACAGCCATGACTGACGCACGTACAGACAGGTTGACGCGCGGACATGATCAGCCGGGGTCGTGTTCAGACAACAAGCGAGACAGGAACAGACAACAAGCGAGACAAGAAAGTGACTGATAATGAAATTGGCGACTATAGATGACACGCGGCAACCATAAGGCCGGGGAAGAGCCAGGTACTAAGAAAAACGAGGCCTATGGTGAGGCAAATGCGAGCGACAACACCGCAGTTGGTGAGTCAAGGAACCAATCTTCGCCCTGGCAGCTCGGACCTCTGCTCGAGGTTCTGCCGAATTTTCCCCTCCAGTAACTCCGCCTTCCTCTTGATCGAGTCTATACAGTCTAGAGTAGATTCTAATTAATAGCGCATCAGATAGGGATCACAGCTAGCGTTTGGTAGTGTTACGCACGATAATCTTTCTTGGGTCCTGTTTCCCGCCCTGCTTTCAAAAGCTGATTTCTCATCTGGCATAAGCCCTGCTCCAATTGAAGACTTATTTCCTTAATCGAATTACGCAACGCTATCTTTGAGTTATAATAAGTGTTGGAACATTTTTCGAAGGGATATTTAATCATACCTCGTGTTCTTTCAAAGCGGATCGAAGATCCTTAATATCGTCTGCCCTGCGGACAGCGAATTTGGTTGTCGCTTCGAGATCGTTGTGATACTCCTCATGTATCTTTTCTAACCGGTCGAGGAGGTCATCTGTTTCCTGGCAGAGGTCATCTATTTCCCGTGTCATGGAGACAGTTTGACAGTGAAGCAGTGATTGTCACAACTGTCACGTCCGAGTCCGAGTCCACTCCCAAACAAAAATGAGCACACACATCCTGCCTGGATTTAGATCGCTTACTGTAAGATGTACACGGAGAACGAAAAAAAGAACAAAAGAAACAAGTCTAAATTCAAAACGCGATACCGTCGATATCCTTCTTCGAAACCATCTGCTCGGATGTTTTCCGCCAGCTCCCTCTTTGGTCATCTACGCCCCAGTAAGCCAGACGACACTGGTCCTGACTGAGCTCCAGTCATAACTCTGACCTCGCAAAGCCTGGAGGCGCGAAAATGAGCCACTGTCAAACCCGCATATCTTCCATCCCCTTCGTTTCTCCAAGGGACTTCCAAGACCGGAATTGAAATTCCTTGAGCAACAGGAGCGACCGCAAGCCGTCTTCCCAGGTGTCCGCTTCGTCCCGTAGCATTTGTATGCATGCATTCTAGAATAAGCTTCAATGCATGACCCGTGTTGTAACAGGAAAGACGTACCTCGTCTGAGAACTTACTTTCGGTTAATTTGAGGTTGATGAGGACAGGAGCCGCTGCAGAGATATGGTGAAGAAGTCGAGCCGACGTGTGGTCAAAGTCTGTGTGCAGAGTCGTCAAGATAGATGTCCCAATGATGCCGAAATTGAAGGCCTTGATGATGGGGAAGCGAGTGTATCCGACGCCATCATGTGTAGTGGCAAGCCATGTAATTGGGTTGCCAGAGGTCAACGCACTCACGCAACTGGGTGGACAGGTGAGGGACTGGAGAGACTGCAGTTGACAGACTAATAGGGGACAGCATCGACTGTTGCCACATGGGCCTACGGAAAGGCTTTCGAGACGTGGATGGCGCAGGAGAAACGGTGCCACGGTGGCATGGGGAATGTTAACCTGGAGGGCGATGAGGTTTTCAAGGACGGTGACCCTAGGGAAGACGCGGAAACGTCTGAACGACAATTGGAGGATGAGGGTGGTGATGTTAGGCGTGCGGTCAAGGATGGCTCGGATGGCCCTGAACGTTACTCCGTCGGCCACCCGCTGATCAACATCAAGGACGTCGATGTTCATGGCAACCTCGTTGCTATACGTTACCGCACGAAGGACTCCCTCCACCTCAGATGTAGACATCCTGCGGACTATACTCTGTTCATAGACGTCAAGTATGTCGGTGGCACAGTCATTTTGCCACTTACTTGGATAGGATAGTTCAAAACCAAAACATCCTAATATGAATGAGAACGATATAATTGTGATATTGAGGAAAGCTTACCTCGGTGTGACCCTGTAAAACCATAGTGTATCGTCGAGGATAGAGATGGTTCGTCCGTCAAAGGGCCTGCTTTGTTCAAAGGAATTTATAGGCGGTGTTAGCATTACCACGTGGAACACGTGGATGTAGCGTGCAATAAGAGAATACGTACATATCTGTATCAACCAGCCAGACTTCAAGGGTTGTCCTGATAGTGGGTAAAGGCTCGCCACTCCCGCCCTGCCCCGTCTTCCTCTTGCCCAACCTGACACCTCCAGTGGTATCAAAATTGGGGTTGACCGCCTCACAGAGACGGCGAGTACCGACGGTTGGCCGCAATGGGCAGCAGGACCGGCCAAACTGACTCACGACCCAGCAAACGCTCGCGCAGATGCAAAAGGCATCCAAGCGCGGCTCACCCCACTGCAACACCGCAACGACGGTAGGAGGGGATGGCCTATGGTCATCAGAAGGCGACAGCGGAGGGGAAGGCATGGAGCATCACTCCATACCCTCCGTCCAGAGAATGTGTCGCCCACCTAGACGTTGCCAGGTTGCCCGTCAGGGGCGGCGTCGCTGAGAAAAAACCTGGAGAAAGAGGAGCGTAATCAGTAGAGATGCAGCAAGCTCCAGAGGGATCTGAAGGTGTCGAGGAGCGGCCATATCGGAACCAACGCCTAGTGGAAGGGGAGGAACAGCGAACCCTCCCACAGAGTCAACCAGACAGTGAGTCGACGATTGCTCGTGAGGGGCAGCCTACGGATAGAGTGAGCCATTGGCAAGCTTGGACAGGAGGGATCCGAAGGTGTTGAGGAGCGGCCATATGACAAACACCGAGTTGAAGAGGAGGAGCAAGCGAACCCTCCCACAGAGTCAACCAGACAGTGAGTCGGCGGTTGCTCGTGAGGGGCAGCCTACGGATAGAGTGAGCCATTGGCGAGCTTGGACAGGAGGGATCCAAAGGTGTTGAGGAGCACAAACGCCAAGTCGAAGAGGAGGAGCAAGCGAATCCCCCCACAGAGTCAACCGGACAGTGAGTCGATGGTTGCTCGTGAGAGGCAGCCTGCGGATTGAGGGCGTGACCATGTGTCGAATAGTTTGAAGAGTGCGGATTGTTGAACGTGTGGGGATAAAAAAGGAGACAGAGGCGACGGGGGGTAGGAACGTTGGGAAGAGTCAGAAAAGCCATGACTTGCGTGGACACAACCGTCTGTTCAACGTTTCAGTTTATTACCACCGGGCCGACTTCCTGTGTGATGTACGTAATACAGGCTGTAGCTGCCGAATTCTTACGCTACGCGAATTTTACAAATTTCAAATGCGATGCGAACTCATAGAGGTACTGTTCGTTTGACTTCCGTAATCGTATCCGTATTACAGCATACGTAGTACTACGCGCGAACCGATCGCAAAGAACCGAGGGTGCAGTGGCCGTGAGTCGCGTCTGAGAACAAGGACTCATATAGATGTATACCAATATTAATGCTATTAGTTACCAAACAGGCTTAAGGCTTGAGATACTCGACGGAGATAGGAAGTGTGAAGTGTGCGTTACCAAAGCTTTTAGCGTGATCGGCGCAAGAATGAGCAGCAAGGGTGGGAGGAAGAAGTAGGGGCGACGGATAGTAGCCCAAGCGTGTGACGAATGAGTGAATGAAGAACGCGAGCAAACGGATGGTGAACTTATGAAGGTCCGACCCTGAGAGATTGTCGATTTCCATTGTCCTCACCTTTGAGAAGCCGCCCCAATCCCACTGCTCAAAGCCATTCCAATCGACTATGAGGTTGCCGTACCTGCCTGGACCCAACTTCTCCACACCTTCTTTTTGCGAAAAAATTTGGGGTCGACACTGCACCCCCCTGACGGGTCCCACATCTCGAGAATTTGATTGAGTTCAAGATACTGACTTTGCCATCGCTTCTCGAAAGTGGTCGGGAACTGGAGGCGTTCAATCTCCCTGATCTCCTCATACACCTGGAATGAATTGAGGTTATATAAAACTACCTGGTGAATATCGGTGTCGTCCGCAGTGGCCAATTGGACATCGCAATGGCAAGACAATAGGCTTGTGGGGTTATAACGCCCTGCAGTAATGTCGGCACTTCGGATGTCGCCGAAAAGGAGGGAGCCCCCATACTTCCAGAACACATTGGGGTCAAATGCTAACGGATTGTTTCCATCATGTCTCGGCCACTGTTTCTTCCAATAAGTGTTTCCCAGAATCGATCTCCATTCTTGGGTGGTGAGGCCCGGGAGGTCGCGCTTGGGCCGGTTCCTGATTTCATTGAAGAGGAGGAGGTAGTGGTAATAGTAGGTGCGTTGGTTCGGGGGTTCACCACCCCAGAAGAGGTGGACTGGAGGAAGCGCGAAGCGGCGAGGAGACTTTTGCAAAGCGAGGTTGAGATGGCTGACGTGACCCATAGCATGAGTCCAGATATCCTGTATCCCCGGAAACCAATCTGGCACCGCCCCAGCATCAGTGAGGCGTCTTAGCTCCAGGTTATTTATAAGCAGAGTGTCCATGTCCGCCTTGGCCCTCTTGGCTCTGTGACCGGCTAAGCACGGGTCAGTAGTGTCAGTCACAGAAGATGTAGAAAGGGCTCACCTTCGTCATTCATCTTGTTCTCCTTTCTTTCTAGCTTACGCTTGACCTCCTTCGTCGGATTGAAGCTGTCTAAACGTTCTGCATAACCCCGGGCAGTGGTCTCCAGTTCTGTCACGACGTCACACACGAGTGGGGGATAGTACCAATGATGAAGAGAATGTAGGAGGGGCTGGAGGGACATGGGTCGTGTGCTGCACAATTCACGAGGTGACAGTGCAACCTCCCTTGAGGGATCGAGAACAAAGGATGACTTGTGAACTAGAAGAAATGCCCTTGTGGACCATTTTACGTAATTCACGTAGTGGTGAGCATCTTCAAAAATGGCGCCCCGAGTCGGTGCGCGAACAGGAGATCGAAAGTAATCACCGGTGGAAATATCCTTCCACCAGTCCAAAAATGCGTGGAGCTCCAAGAGAGACCATTATAAGTTTCGAAATACTTTGACAAAATCTCACCAAGCTCCGAAGTCCTGTTTCAGTCTACTCAAAGCTTCGAACCCCCTGGTGTACGCTTTCATCGGGCGTTGAATAGGGAGTCTGGGGTGGGAGGACATGTCGCTAAATGGATCTTGCAGGGCAGCTTTCAATGTAGTCCATTCGACTGTGAGTTTGTCCATTACATCTGGGTTGACGATGTGGATGTTGGAATTGCCAGGATGAACTCGCCACATGGACTTGTCGACAGAGTGGGTAAGGACACCGGAGAGAACGGAGGGACCTGACAAGTGAAGAGGGATCCAGGCAAGGTAGGGAAATTCAGGGCGATGAGGCTGTGGGTATATCGTCCACTCGTGAGCCCCCAGAGACCGTCAATGCCAATGACAACCCCAGACCGGGGAGGGGGCGTCGGGATAGCGTCGACGTTGGCAGCTAGTATTACGAATCCAAGCCGCCACTCGTCTGCGGAGGCCCAGCATGTATAGGGGGGAGGAGAGGGCATGATTCTTTTCTCTGGAAGTAGTCTCCGTAATGTGTAAGGAAACGGGATGATGAGCAGATAGACGATGAAGCTGTCAAGAAAAGCTATCCGGTCCAGTGAACAGAACGGTCCACGTCAAAGTCGCCGCGACTTCCCACGTTCCTGCCCCCCCTGCGGCGCGACTGAAAGGGGTCGCATGTCACATGACCATCTGACGAATGTTGGAATCCATACCGCGTCTCGCTTGATCGTCAAGCCCACCGTTCGTCCCCCCCACTCATGTGTATGTTTTGGCCAAGTGAATCAGTCATGAATCCAAGCCAGAACTGCCGCACTTTGCACTCCATGGCCTTTTCCCCCCAGTCCATTGCAAGCAAGGTGACGCGTTCAACTATCCGCACTCTTCAAACTATTCGACACATGGTCCCTCAAGGCCTCAAGCTCAAGGCCTCAATCCGCAGGCCGCCTCTCACAAGCAACCATCGACTCACTGTCCAGTTGACTCTGTGAGGGGATTCGCTTGCTCCTCCTCTTCGACTCGGCGTTTGTGCCCTCAACACCTTCGGATCCCTCCTGTCCAAGCTTGCCAATGGCTCACTCTGTCCGTAGGCTGCCCCTCACGAGCAACCGTTGACTCACTGTCTGGTTGACTTTGTGGGTGGGTTCGCTACTCCTCTTCGATCTGGCGTTGGTTCCAATATGGCCGCTCCTCGACACCTTCGGATCTCTCTGGAGATTCTTACACCCCTCTTTCTCCAGTTTTTTCTCTCAGTGATGCCGCCCCTGACGGTAACCTGGCAACGTCGAGTGAGTTCCCTCATCACTTTTCAATTCAAAACTAACACTCAGTCCTCAGCTTGCCAGCGTTTTCAGGTCATCGTCTGAAGGCCAGAGGTTATGGAGCGATGCTCCATACCTTCCCCTCCGCCGTTGCCCTCTGATGACCATAGGCCATCCCTCCAATTGCAGAGGGGTGAGCTGCGCTTGGATGCCTTTGGCACCTGCGTGAGCGTTGCTGGGTCGTAGTTCAGTTTGGCTGGTCCTGCTGCCCATTGGGGCAACCGTCGGTACTCGCCGTTTCTATGAGGCGGTCAACCCCAATTTTGATTCTGTCGAGTTGGGCAAGAGGAAGATGGGGCAGGGCGGGAGTGGTGAGCCTTTACCCAATTACCCCTACCGAAGATGGGCCACCTGAGGAGGCGTATATGTCGGGTGTTATTTCGTGCGTTTCTTCACTCCCATTCCAGGAAACAAGGAAAAGCTAATGTGGAGTTTATTGTAGGTATGTGAAGCCATTCCGATGCAATATCCTATGCGGGAGGCTATGGTGCGTTGTGCACCATTCCGGCTTCTCCTCAATGGGTTTTTAAACTTTTATTTTAGAAATGAATGCAGCGATTTATGTTTCTGTCTAACTTCGACAGAAACAGGTCGCGCGAGGCCACCCCTCACGAGCAACCGTCGACTCACTGTCTGGTTGACTTTGTGGGTGGGTTCGCTACTCCTCTTCGATCTGGCGTTGGTTCCGATATGGCCACTCCTCAACACCTTCGGATCCCTCTGGAGATTCTTACACCCCTTTTTTTTTTTTTCAGTGATGCCGCCCCTGACGTGCAACCTGGCAACGTCGAGGTGGGTGACCTCATCTCTTTTCAATGTCGGGCCAACACGTACTGACTTCTCAGGTTATCATCCCTGTCAAGTTATCGTCTAAAGGCTGGGGTTTATAGAGCAATGCTCCATACCCCATGTTGACAAAGAAGACGCCGACTTGTCTGCGCTGTTCTGGGTGGGTTTTTATACAGGGTCCATTGAAGCTGAAGGGGAGTGCTGGTGAATGCTCAGGACCCCAAACTTGAGGATGGGCAAGGTCACTAAGTTGGGGTCGGGTGGGGACAAGTCAAGGTGGGGCTGTCTTTCAAAGGTTTGTCTGTACTGTGATCAGTGTCATACTATCTTCGTGATCTGAAGAGTGTCCTGAGACTCCACAGGGTTTGATTGCTATGTTTTACGCAAGCCTATCTGGGTCATTCATTAATGTACCCCATGTACGACCTCGACGGTGCGTTATCGGTCAGTGCATTGCCTTAATCTCATTTAATCGTGTTTTAAAGACTCCTGCCAGTACCGCTCAGTATTACATTTAATACACTCCTTTTGTATAATATGCTGCCACGTTTAGAATGCAGGAGATGTGGGGATGAGCTAGAGGCCTTGTCCCTAACGATCTGCTGTCCTTTTCATCTGTGATACATTAGCTATATTCGCATGACCTGGTTAGTAAGTCTCAGCTAACAACTAGTACTGACGCAGCCATCACTGCCCGCCAAAGTTATCACGGGGAACGGAATCGAAGGCATTCTCGAACCCATCTCGGTTCTTGCAATCCTTCAGAATGTTCTCCACAGGTCCCCATGCAATGCGTTAGCGCCGTCGATCGATTACTTTTTTGGTTTATGGCTAGCAGACCGAGTTTGGAATGCCGCATGGGCTCGCCTAAATTGCCTATTTAACTGTCTTTCAATACGCTGCCAGGCTTTCACACAAACTCATCTCACATCCTGCTCGACCCAGGTGTTCTTGTCATGGAGCGGACGAGACCTCTGCCTCCACCATCGTTACTTCCTTGTAAACGTCCTCTTCCTCGGTACAAAAGTGACCCAGTGGTCGAGCCACCACCAAAGTGTGTGCGCTTTGATCCAGACATTTTGCTGAAGATGTTGTCATGAATGATCTCGCTCCAGTCGACCCGAGTACAGGCGTTCCACAACTAGAACAAAAGACTCCGGATAACCAAGGAGAGCCGGAAGCAGAGGTGCGTCAATATTCACGCAGCACAGTGTGTAAGCACTCAGTGGTCACTGGTCAGGCCCCAGACAGTCAGAATGATCGACGGGAAGTAGTTGCTAGTGTTTTAGTGCCCGAGCAACTCACAGAGGTGCACCATGAGCCCGAACAGGAAACTGAGGTACGTGAAGAGCCTTCATACCACCGTTTGTACTAATGTGCAAATCCTCATGAGCTTCATGGTCAGGCCATTGGCACTCGAGACGACAATCAGGAACTTGTTTGACCAAACGCGCCGATGGTTAACTCTCTAACTGGGGCGCTCCGGGAGGCCGGACGAGAATCAGAGGTGCGTCGAGAGTCTTGGCAAATTCTCAATGACTTCATGATCATGGTCAGAACATCGACACTGAAAATGACGGTCAGGAAGTCGCCAGGGTCGTACAAGTTCCCCAGCACAAAAATGGAGCCCGACTGGCACCGTGGGTTCAAGCTGCCGACGGCCAAGGCACTGAAGGACAAGCGGAGGTGAGTCAAAGGTTTACATCGCCTTATATACAGAATCTTAGTAGTCTTATGGACAGACTGTGGGGGCTCAAGAAAACGAACTAGAAGTATTGACTCCTACGGCCTTGGAAGAATCCCAGCGACCGGACGCAGTGGAAGTTGTTCCAGAATCCAATGCCATTGGGCCTCCGAAACTCGAATTAAACATGGAAGTTGCAAGAGCCGCAGGCGGTGGTGCGACCATTCTGACCAGCGAGCCTCAGAAGCCTCAGCGATCCAGCGAACACAGGAGCGCCATGACCAGGGAGCATATTTCTGCCCCCGAGACTAACTTCGGGACAATAGATGACAGAGTAGCGGTCATGAAGGAGGAATATGTGAAGACGAGCGACGAGCTTGTCCATAATGTGCCCTCTCCGTTAAATTTTGTTTTGTGTACGCTGACTTTTGTTGTAAAGTGGCTTAAGGCAGTCGATACCCGAAGGCAGAGCCTTGAGAAATCCCGCGTCGAACTTCACGAGCTTTGCAGAACCGAGCTGCACAACTCAAGTCCTGGAATCGTTGTCCCTGCTATGTTGGACTTCCAGGTGGTAACCGACAGTGTTTGTGGACCTTCTCACCATCTGTGTAATGTATCATGACCGCAGCCATTTTTCAGAATAATAATCTCTGTGACGTGGATGACAAGACTAAGGCGGAAACATTGCATTCGACGCTGGTAGAAATGGTGGAGGGGTTGTGTGCTGACTTTCCTGGACGCTGCGCCGAGACTCAGGCTGCTCTCAAATGGAATCAGCCTATCATGGAGAATGCCATCATTTCTGCCGAGGTGTCTTCCTCTGAAAGTTTTGGACGTCTGTCTCAGTCTGCAGTGGACACGGTGCATGAAACCTTTTAATGTGTTTCAGTTCCAGCCTGAGGTGTCACTTTCCAGATATCGAGCCAAGCTTCTGATGTCATTCGAGACATAAACCAATATGAGAGAAAATTGATGGACCAGATCATAAACCGTATCATCACCTAATCCCCTTAAAAGTTATAACTAGATATAATAACTTACAGAGGTTACGATTATCCCAAGACCATTATAATCTTTGTGATATTGGCATAACCTCCCTTACCACTTGGTATCTACAATACATTGCTTTATACAAATTATAATACTCACTCCAAATGGTCATTTGTTACAACCCAATTGTCACTCTACTGTTACTCTACTATAGTCACTGAAATAAATTACAATACTCACTCTAAATGACATTTGTTACAACCCAATTGTCACTCTACTGTTACTCTACTATAAATAAATTATAATATGCATGACCATGCACATCTAGAAGTCACAGTTATAAGACCAGTATAGTGTCACACTTATCTCATTGTTACATCCAGTGCAAGGTGAAGATATGTACATACTTTTTCCAAATAATGTATAGATAGAATACTCAAGATATATTGAGAAATGTATATTACAATTAAGTTATAATTACCAGAGGGCAAGGGAGATCAGGGCAAGGGGGGTCAAAAAATTTAAAATCATATGGGGTCGGTAAATTTTTTCAAGGGGCTGAGCTGAACCACCCCCCCAGAACCCTCTAAAAAGGAAATTTTATCTGAATATAGAACCAGGGCAGTTCACCTTTCACATTTCTGAACATGCTACACTTGCATGCAGCCTTAGTTATTAAATGGTGACATGTCCTCAAACTCGCAAATATTTGTATGAAGTTGTGCATCACGCAGAGGCATGCATGATCAAATGGCTCAGGGATGGACAAGGCACACGAGCCAGTGGGCCATCACCTATTTGTTCAGGAAGTTGTAATGCTATTATAACTATGTTATAACAGTATATTAACAGGCTTATCTTGTCATTACACCCAAGGGTAGTAAATGCCACAGCATGCTGATAATGGGGTTACAAATGATATACAATCATGCCATATCACCTAGTATTTGTCCAGGAAGTTGTAATGCTATTATAACTTGTTGTAATCACTACAATATGTTATAATACATATATACCAACAACACATGCAGCTCCTATGTTATAACAGTGTATTAACAGGCTTATCTTGTCATTACACCCAAGGGTAGTGAATGCCACAACATGGTGATAATGGAGTTACAAATGATATACAATCATGCCACATCACCTAGTATTTGTCCAGGAAGTTGTAATGCTATTATAACTAGTTGTAATCACTACAATATGTTATAATACATATACACCAACGACATATGTGGCTCCTATGTTATAACAGTATATTAACAGGCTTATCTCATCATTACACCAAGGGCAGTAGTGAATGCCACCACAATATGCTGGTAATGGGGTTACAAATGATATACAATCATGCTACAACAAGCCATAAGGACTGTAGTGACACCACAACCCATATGACTTGTTGTAGCATGATTGTATATTATTTGTTACCCCATTATTAGCTTATTGTGGCTCATACTGCTATTGGATGTAATGACAAGATAAGCTTGTTATTGTTCTTGCGTAATATCAATGTGGTAGCTACACCTAGATGTAATGGTTTTTTGTGTATTACAATATATTTTAGCAATTATAACTTGTTATAACAGCATTCCAATTTTCTGTGGACTTAGGTGATGGCCAATGGTTGGCATGATCAGAGTGTGGAAATGTCACGATTGGAGAAGTGGATGCTTACTATGTAGTTATGACTCCCTTAGTAAGTAGTAATGTGTCATGGACATCGGATCAGTCAGCGTAGTACAGTATCACATGCCAGTATGGCCGCATGACTCATTCCTGGTACAGCAATAGTAGGGTTCGAGCTATTATTGCTACTAGTAGTACAGATTCAAGGGGAGCTTTAAAGCGACCCTCTTCATGTATAAATAGTGGGAGTCAAAGACCAGAAACACCATTCTGGCCTTCTTCAATCACCACTCTTCTCTCTCATCTCTCGCGCATGCCTCACTTGCCTTCTCGTACAAGTCGCCTGAAGACCTACCCAGTGACCAAGACGTCCTGGTGTATTACAGAGTCACGTGCCTCATCTAGTGCCGTGTACTCAAGACTGATCACGTGATCACAAAGCGTTCAAATATTCACTAAGTCGTAAACACCCTTTCGAAGTCCAAGTCGGACTAATGCCAGTGGTGGCGTAACAGGAAAGGAATGTGTAGCATACTTACAATAATGTTACAGCAGCTCAGAGCTGGCATTTTCTATCTTTTGGAATAAAATAGCTAAAACTATGAAAATATTTAGGGACCTGGCTTTTGAAGAAAGCTGAGGGTTCCTCTGCCAACTCTAAGCAATCCGATCAACCATTCCTAAGTTATTTGACATTAGCTGAAGGGTAGTATTAGCTGACACCTTTCAGCTAATATCAAATAGCTCAGGAACAGTGGATTGGATCGCTTAGAGTTGGCAGAGGACCCCTTGGCGTTTGAAAATGTATACCTCCCCAAATATTTTAATATGTTTAGCTATTTTATTTCTTAAGATCCTAACAATACCAGTTTGAGCTGCTATAGCACTAGTCACTGAGCTGTTCAAATAAGTGGGAAACTACTGATCAGATCACTTAGAGTTGGCAGAGGACCCCTTGTCTCCTGATCTGGTATAACTCCCTAAATATTTTCAAATGTTTGTCTATTTTATTTCCTGAGATATAAGAACATCAGTTCAGCCCTGGCAGCAACACTAGATTGACTTAGAAAAAATGGTGTGGATCACGGGCGACTTCCGGGCGGAAGTTTAATTTGTGGCGTGGGGAAGTCCGCCACTTGTTCGAAATTCGAACTCGTAGTCATCCCCACCCCCACTTTCCATCCACTTTCCCCTCCTTTCCCCTCCTCTCCCTTCCTTTACGCGAATACGATGGACAATTCTTCTCTAATCGGGCGGCCGCAGGACAGGGCCACGTCATCACCAGTGCAAAGGCCGCCCCGCTCCAACCTGCCTTTACATGCGGGCCCCACCTCACAGGCCTCACCTGCCGCTCGCCCGTGTGCACGCAAAACCCACAGCCGCCGTCTCGCGGTAAGTTCCTTTTTTTTTTTTTCTCGTCCTCACTTTCACCCAAGCGCAGCAACTTCGCTGTCACCTCAACACCCTTGCACCCGCACCTGCCGCCTCACCACCCTTCAAGACCCCGTCCTCTCGCCACGGCCGTCACCCTCACCTCAACGTCACCACGCCGCCGCTGCTTCGGCACGACTACCACCCACCTCCACCCAGCAACTCAGCGGCCGTCTCGTCCTGACCGCTACCACCACCTCGACCGCCACTGTCTCGACACGCCGCCGCCGCCACCTTGACAGCGCCGACTCGCCCCCCCCCACCACCGTCGCGCCCAACTCGACGCCGGCACGACGCCGCAACTCTCGACACAACGCCACCCCCACCCACCACCGCCTCGATGGCGCCAACACCCACATCGGCGACGTCAACTGGCACCCCGACCCCACCTCGATAGGCACGCGACGGCGCAACATACCCCGACACCGTCTTGCTACTGCCACGTGTCGCCTTGCACCCGTCTTCATACTCTCGCAGGAACGGGCCCAAAGCTGAGTAGAATTCGTTTTTTATCCTTTACCTCTGATCGAGCGGCCCCAGGACAGAGGTAGCCACGTCATCAGACCACCATGGCAACCCCACCTCACCTGCTGCTCACCCGTGTGCACACAAACCCACTGCCGCCGTCTCGCGGTTCTTGTTCTAAGGTAAGCTCTTTTTCTTTGTTCTTTCTCATCCTCACTTTCCACCCAGGCGCAGCAACTTTGCCGTCACCTCAAAACCGCTGCACCCGCACCTGCCACCTCACCACCCCTCAAGACCCCGCTGTCTCGACACGGCCGTCATCGGCACCTCGACGTCGCCACGCCGCCACTGCTCAACACGCCTGCCACCCCCGCCTCCACCCAACATCTCAGTGGCCATCTCGTCACGACCCCTACCACCGCCTCGACCGCCTCGTCACGACCGCCACCACGCCGCCGCCACCACCTCGACAGCGCCAACTCGGCCCCGCCTCAACACAACGCCATCCCCACCCAGTCACCGCCTCCTCGACTGCACCGCCACCGACCTCGGCGACGTCAACCGGCACCCTGACCACACTTCGACAGGCACGCGACGGCGCCACATACCCATAACGAGGACGACGCAGCTATGGCAAGGGTGTCCAAACACACGCGACGACGACGACAGGCGACGGGGACGGGCAACGATGACAGGCGACGGCGGGCGATCACGACGGGCGACGACGGGTGACGACGGGGGGCGATGATGGGCGGCGACGACGGCGATGGTCACGGCGGCGGCGACGGCGACGGCAACCCTTTCTCTCAACACTGTACTTACCTTTCCTACAGTAGTACTAGAGTAGTCCCATGTATTTATTTATTGAATAGTATATTATTTTATGCACAAATGTGGCAAACTTGGATGACCCTATCATATGACTAATAGTAATTAAAAATATAAATAAATTTATAGCCAACAACTTATAAGAGAATTACAACACCTACATGGACACATTATATCTTCACAATATCAGTGTCACAAATATGTCACCATGGTCCTTATGATTTGTCATAGCCCTGGCATGGCATGGTTGTATCCAAATTATATCCTCACAATATCAGTGCCACAAATATGTCACCATGGTCCCTATGATTTGTCATAGCCCTGGCATGGCATGGTTGTACCCAATTATGTCTTCACAATATCAGTGTCACAAATACATCACTGTGGTCCCTATGATTTGTCATGGCCCTGGCATAGCAGGATTGTATCCAAATTATATCTTCACAATATCAGTGTCACAAATATGTCACCATGGTCCCTATGATTTGTCATAGCCCAGGCATAGTACAGTTGTATCTAAATTACATCTCCACAACACCAGCATCACACATAAGTCACCACAACCCATATGACTTGTTGTAGCATGATTGTATATTATTTGTTACCCCATTATTAGCTTATTGTGGCTCATACTGCTATTGGATGTAATGACAAGATAAGCTTGTTATTGTTCTTGCATAATATCAATGTGGTAGCTACGCCTAGATGTAATGGTTTTTTGTGTATTACAATATATTTAGCAATTATAACTTGTTATAACAGCATTCCAATTTTCTGTGGACTTAGGTGATGATACGCCTGGTGGACTCGCCCCAGTGCTGACATTGATCACGTCCTACTCAGGACGTGTATCTATATTCGCTAAGTCGTCCCTCGCACAATAAGCCACTCTGTCATCGCTCAAGTCGAGCACCGTTAGGACGAGCCTAACGTAACATATGACACTTGTGATGTCTATGTATGATAACGATGACCGCATTCTCTCGAACGTTCTCGCAGAGTTCTGATCCCGCGTTTGTAGCCTCGAATCAGAGGCAAGCGCGACACGTCTTGTGCCCCGGTCTTGTGCCCGTTTTACTGTACCGATCCCCGAACGTTCTTACTCATGTTCCGACTCGTTTTTCAAAATGTAGTTGATATTAGTGTACTTGTACTCATAAAAGCGGCTCAAAAGGAGCCCCAGAAATGTTA